>PVKA01004750.1:0-30366 GCA_004027165.1 Ctenomys sociabilis | reverse complement strand
TCTTTGACAGGTGTAGACAAAGGAAGGGTTGTAGAAAGAAAAAATCATGTGTGTGTATAGACAGTACAGTTGGGATAGATAACGCTGTGCTTCTACATAATTCTATGAGAGGCAAGATCTGCACTAATGGTGGTTGGACAGCATATTATGTCGGTTTTTAGTGCTATGGTCATCCACTAGGTAAATAATTATTGAATCTTTGATATAATTCAGCTATATAAAAACCTGTAAATATAATATCATGTATGCACCTTGTACAATACCAAAACGTTATGAAAACAGTTTGCAATGTACTATTTCATCGACTCTGTATGGTTATGGTGTTTTGAAACTGTCTGATTGACATTTGTATTTCAATAAAATAAAAATAAATGGAAAAAAAATTAGGTGTCAATGAAGCAGAGGGAGACATCATAAATGGCATTAGGCGACTATTTGCAGAAGTACTAGCACAAATTTTTTCAAACTTGACAAACAAAACCCTGACCTACAGACAAGCAACACATATAGAACTCCACACATTCACAATAACTATAAGCCTACACCTTGACACATAATAATAAAGATCTCAGAAATTGAACAAAAGAACAGAATATTAAAGGCTGCTAGAGAAGAAAGAGATCACCTGAAATAGAAAGCCCATCAAAATTAAGACAGAATTCTCAACACAAACTAGCAAATCAAGGAGAGCTTGTTATGAAATAATTCAGATACTGAATGAAAATAACTTCCATTTAAGATTGATGTACCCTGCAACACTATCAATCAAATTTATTGGTGAAATAAGATCCTTTCATGGCAAAGAAAAAGTGAAGAAATTCAGGACAACTAACCCTAACCCTACAAAGAGTACTGACAAGCATTCTAGAAAGAGCCAGAAGTGATCACAGATTGAAGAACAACAGAACGGAACCACCACACAGACCAAGTCATTAAAAAGGAAAACACTTCAGAAGCTACAGCACAAAGATAAGCCAATACTTAGCAGCTATAACCATCAGTATAAATGGCCTCAATTCACCAATCAAAAGAAACAGACTAGCAGAGCAGATTGAGAAATAAAATCCAATAATACACTACATAGAAGAAGTGCATTTAACTCAAAAGGGAATTCACAGACTAAAAGTCATAGGAGGGAAAACAATACTTCAAGCATCAGAAAATCAGTAAAAAGCATGGGTAGCTATTCCGGTGGGTGACAATGTCAACTTCAAGCAAAAATTATTCAAAGAGCTAAAGAAAGTCACTACAAATTTATTAAGAGAATATTATTTATTTATTTATTTAAGTACAAATATCAATGAGACAGTTTTAAGATACCTTGGCAAGATGGATTTGATAAATTAATACACTGCAAACTGTTTTCAAAATGTTTTGGTATCATACAAGGTGCATACGTGATATTTTACTTACAGACATTATTATAGCAGATGTCTCTTATCAGTAAATTAAGAGAGTGTAGCTCTCTTATCTTATTTTTTTACATATCTTATTTTTTATACCTGAATTACATCAAAGATTCAATAATTAATACTTTCTACCTTGTTATTTTCCTAGTGGTTGTCCATAGTATTAGAAGCCGACATAATAGGAAAAGATTACAAAAATAAATATATATGCACTCAATATAGGACCACATTCTATATAAGGCAAATTTTAACAGATATAAAAAATCAAATGATGAGGCTGTCAAAATAGCTCAGTGGACTAAAGCATCTGCTTAGGCAAGCTTAGACAAGTGCAGCGATGGCAGTTCGATCTCTGGTGTCACATTCCTTACCAGCCCCACCCCTAGGGGGTGCAGAGCCTACCAGAGTCTGTGCATAGTAGTGCATACCTATAATCCTAGAGCTGGAGATGGTGAAAGCAGGAGTGTTGCTATGAGTCTGAGCTGAATAGTGAGACCTTGTAACAGCCAAATACATAAAAATAAAAATAATAAATTTAAAATATATCAAATGAGTACTAATATAATAGTAATGGGGAAATTCCATGCCACAGTCGCAAAGAGATAGATCAACTAGACAGAAAATCTTCAAAGAAATCATAGAACTAAAACAAACTTGAGAAGAAATTGAACTGGTAGACCTTTACAGAGTGTTTCACCCAGCAGCTACAGGATATATATTCTTCTCAGCTGCATGTGGGACAGTCTCCAAAATATATCATATACTAACAAGCAGACCACTCTTAAGTACATGCAAAGGAATTGAAGTTATTTGATGCATACAATCAGACCACAGTGTAATGAAACTGGAAATTATTGAAAAAATAGATCATAGGATCACCAGAAACACATGGAAATTTAATCACAACTTGTTAAACAACTAGTGGGTCACAGATCAAACTAAAGAAGAAACAGAAAAATATTTGAAATCAATTGAAAATACAGATACAACTTACAGAAACCTGTGATATATAATGAAACTGTCTTAAGAGGAAAATTTATAGTGGTAAATTTGCACATTAGGGAAACAGAACAACCCCAAATAAATGATTTTATGCTGCACCATAAGATCCTAGAGGAAGAACAGCAAGTCAAACCCAAAGCTAAAGAAGGCAGGAAATTATAAAGATTCAACAGAAATGAATGCATTAAAGATGAAGAAAGCAATATAAAGAATAAATGAATCAGAGAGTTGGTTCTTTGAAAGAACAAATAAAATTGATAAACACTTAACCCACCTAATCAAGAAAAGGAAAGAAAAAACTCAAATTCATGCAATAAAGAATGAAAAGGATGAAGTCACTGGAGACCCTAGAGAAACTCAGAAGTTCATCAATACCTACTTTCAAAATCTGTACTCTCATTAGATGGAAAACACAGAGGAAATGGACAGTTTCCTAGGCATATATGAAATTCCAAAGTAGAGTTCTACAAGAAATTTAGAGATTTAATGGCAACTTTTATCAAACTCTTCAATTTAATTGAAAGAGAAATAATTCTCCCAAACTCAATCATGGAGGCAAGTATTACTCTGATTTTAAAACCAGACAAGGATCCAACTCATAATAGGACTAAAAGCCAATATCTCTAATGAATACAGATGCAAAATTCTTCACTAAAATACTTGCAAACAGAGTGCAGCAAATTATCAAGAAATTTATAGGTTAGGACCAAGTGGGATTCATTTGAGGAAAGCAGGAATAGCTCAAAATGTGAAAAATCCATAAATGTAATAAATCACATCAATAGAACCAACAATAAAAAACATATGCTAATCTCAATAGATTCAGAAAAAGGCTTTTTACAAAGTCCAACACTCATTCATGATAAAAAATGGTATGGAGAATTGGAATAGATGGTCTGTGATTCAACCTGACAAAATTAATCTATGAGAAACCAATAACCAACATTGTGCTAAAGGGATAAAGCTAAAGGCCTTCCCTTTAAAATGAGGAACAAGACAAGATTGACAATTGTTTCTACTCCTATTCAATACATTTCTGAAAATAATAACCAAAGCAATGATACAAGAGACAGAAATAAATGGAATAAGGATTACAAAAGAAAAGTGAAATTTTCATTATTTGCAGATGATGTGATACTCTGTGTAGAGGACCTGAAAAACTGCACCAAGAGTTTCTGTAGATTCAATCACCAAATTCAGCAATGTAGCAGGGTACAAAATCAATACCCAAAAATCTGTAGCATTTTTATGCACAAAGAATGAACACATTGAGAAAGAAATTAAGGAAACCATACCTTTCACAATAATATCCAAAAACTGAAATACTTAGGAATCAATGTGACAAAGGATATAAAAGATTTGTACAGTGAAAATTATAGTAGTATGAGAAAAGAAATTGAACAGGATTTGAAGAAAATGGGAAAAATTTCTATGTTCTTGGATAGGAATAATGAACATTATAAAAATAGCCTTAATCCCAAAATCATTATATAAATTCAATGCAATCCTGATTAAAATACTATTACCATACCTTAAAGATCTAGAGAAAAATTTTTCTCAAATTCATTTTAATCCAGAAAAGACCATAGTATCAAAAATTATCCCAGGAAACAAAGGAAAGGAAAGAGTTATCACAATCCCTGACCTGATATTATGCTATAAAGTTACTAAGATAAAATTAGCATGGTACTGGCATACAGACAGGCCTCTGGATGAGTGGAAAAGAATAAAAGACATAGACACAACTGCAAGCACAATCAGCCAGCTTGTCTTTGATAAAGGGTCCAAAAAATCTCACTGGATGAAGCATAGCCTCTTTAATAAATGGTACTTGAAAAACATGGATTTCCATAAGCCAGAGGCTAAAAGTAGACCTGAGCCCATCTCTACATAAAGCTACAAAATGGATCAAAGATTTAAATGTTAAAACAGAAACACTTAATCTTGTGGAGGAAATGTAGGAGCCATAAGGGTAGGTAGAGAGTTCAAGAATAAAAACTAAACTGCACAGGAAATACTTCAAAGACTCAATAATTGGGATCTCATCTTTTTGAAAAGTTTCTGCATTTCAAAGCAAATCTCCAATGGATGAAAAAAACTATCAAACTAGGAAAGAATTATAGTCAACTGTCCCTCAAATATCTTCTATATTCAATATATAAAGAATTTTTTAAAAGCCCCAAAAGCAAATACTGAATTCAAAAATGGGCCTCTGAGATTAACACACACTTCTCTGTGGAAGAAATACAAATGGCAAGTAAACATAAGAAAAAAGGTTCAAAATCATTGGTGAGTCCAGAAATGTAAATTAAAACAACACTCAGGTCCCATCTCACTGCAGAAAGAATGGTTAACTTCAACAAGTCAGCCAAAAATAAATGCTGGAGAGGTTGTGGAAAAAAATGACCCTTCTCCTACTGTTTGTGGGAGTTCAGACTGGTATAACCTCTATAGGAATCAGTGCAGAGATTCTTTAAAATTCTGGGGTTGGAGACCCCATTCAATGCAGCTATTCCCCTCCTGGGTATTTTTCCAGAAGAACTGAAAAACTTCATACCACAAAGATACATGTGCACCCACATGTATAGCTCTGCAATTTGTCATAGCTAATTCCTGGAAACAACCCATAAACCCATCAACTGAAGAATGGATTTCTGAAAGTGTTGGACTTGGTAAAAACTGAAGAAATAAGGAAGATTTCTATATTTACACAATATAATTATTAATATTAGTATTATTTAGCTATTAAACAGGATGAATTTGAATGTTTTGTCTATAAATTATGCAACTACAGAACACACTTTTAAGTGAGCTAAATCAAACCCACACATGCAAACATAGTATTGTCTCCTTAGTGTAAGAACCAAAGAGAAAATTGGAATCTGAAGGGTACAAGAGATACTGGGAATAGAGAATGAACTTATTCAAAGAGAAAGAGCTCTTGAGATGAGGAGAAGAAAGGAGAGGGCGTGGGAGTAAGAGATTTATCTATGTGTATAATCAGGATGGTTTTAATTTTTTTTGTTTTACATATAATTTGTATTCTCTTAATAAAATAAAAAATAAGCATGCAAAATTGGTGAAAGATAAGTATTAACTATTTCTTTCAATAAGCCAATAAAAATTAGCAGTGAAATTATCTTTCCATTATCTTGTCTGTCCACTGTAAGAACATGAAAGTGTAAATAATACACAAAAGGTACACTGGATAGTGGGAAAGGGAAAGAAATTTCTCAATAGAAAAGATTAATCGTGATGAGGGGAAGGATAAAAAAGAAAGGATAGGAAAATTTAGCACATGCCCATAAGCACAAAAAACTGATAGCTTATGAGAAAAGATAAGTTTGAACTTTATATATATGACTACATTTTACTTTATTTTTTATTTTTAAAGTTTATTTATTTATTTGGTATAAATTCTTGCTACATGACTTCATTTTATTTATAATTATATTGCACATCATTTTTGTTACTTTGGTTGAAAATGAGACTCAATTCTAGGAATGCAATGTGCGATAGGCTTGTAAAGGATGACTTCTAGTTTTATGTCAAATAGCTAGAACAGTACGTGAGGCAGAGGGAATTGAGGATTCCAACCCCATCTATGTGACAATGAGATTCCATCAAGTAAAGTAGAGAAATAAATCAAATCATTTAGGAAACCTAAGGAAACATTCCTAGAGTAAACTTTTCATGTTGCAAAAGATTCAAGCAAAATGTAAATGATTATTCCTTAAAAAAAATACTGAAAAAGTTTCTGGCTTCAAAGGAAAACAAAAGTATGTAAGCTCTGTCTGATTTTGTGGCTCAGTGTTCTAGAGTTATATGTTCAACTCAAGAAAATTCTCAGTTTTACAGAGTGGAGAGTTGTACACCTGTAATCCTTCCTTGAGAGGCAGGAGAATTTCCACAAGTTCAAAGTCAGCTGGGGCCAATACTGGGTTTAAGACAAGCCTAAAACGAAGCAAGAATTAGAAGGGATTTCTCAATCTGTCCTTTCCTGCAGTCAGAGCCCCTGCATCACACCTGCTTCGGCTGGCCCCAGCATCGTTTGCTACACCCTTCTCTGAGCAGTCTTTCATAATTTCTTCTTCTGGCCTATCAGAAGAGCATCATGTTTAGATTCTTGTCATCTTTTTAATTCATCAACTGTTGTATATCTCTGACTGTGACCTTTGAAAATTATATATATATAATTAAATTATATAATATAATATAATATAATATAATATAATATAATATAATATAATATAATATAATATAATATAATATAATATAATAATATATATATATATATAATTAAATGTCTGACCTGGGCATTTTTCACAGATCCATTAATTAAAAGATTAGTTCTAATTTTTAAAACTGTATTTTTCTGGACATCCTTTCCTCTAGATGATCAGTGTTGAGTAAATCATCCAATCTGGACTGGGGAATTGATTTTAGAATCTCTCATTGTACAGAAGGTGACTTAAATCAGAATGTTTCTAAAAGCTTTTATTTTCTTTTCATTTGCTCTGTGAGTGATTTCTACCACAGACTCTGCAGCCCTGAATTTGCTGAAGAATTATAAATGTCATTCTATTTCATAATGCCTGGAGTATTCTTGATAATTTAGGTGCACATGGCCATAAGCACAAGATACTGATAGCTTATGAGAGAACGTGAGACAGAGCTTCTCAAGAAAAACTATTTTGAATTAGATGTGATGATGGCAATCAACTAATAAACCCTTCAGTCCCTTCCAGGAGATGCGTGTTTTGTGGAATACTTCTTAATGTGTGGTAAAGAAATACAACAGAATTATTGAGCTTCTGGCCTTGGTTGTCATATTGATAAAGAAACTCTCTTGCTATAGCAAAATGCCATGGACCGGTTTGTCTACCATAAACGAGAGTTCTCTCTGACAGGTGTGAGAGGGAGAAGTCTAAAGCACAGCTGGCTGCTGACTTAGTTCTGGGCAGAGGCCCATTTTCTGGATTGCATCAGGCAACACATACAGAATCTGTGTGACCACCATTTGTGTAGCAGATTAAGCTGGCTTTGACAGAAATGCTTGCAAGCCAAGCACCTTAGATTCTAACCCAAAAGACATAAAATTTGAGGCCATCTAGGACAATTTAGTGTGTCTCTGTCTAAAAATAAAATTTTAAAAAGAAAACTGGGGAACTAGTACTTGCTGAGTATGCACAAGGCTCCTGATTTGATTTCGAGGATTGCAAAAGTACATACATACAAACTATTATTATTGTTGTTGTTGTTGTAGTTGAGATTGCTTCTTTGGTGCTGTAAATCAAACCATGAGCCTTGTGCTTTGTAGGAAAGGATTAGTTCCTTTCAGCCTTCAAAATAGTTGTTTCTTTTTTTAGAAGGAAATTTGAAAACATTCCCCTAATATCACAAATTTTGCAGTCAAGTTTCCAGCATGTGGGGACATGGTTGGGGTGAGCACCTGTGGAGTACAGCGGCTGAGCCTCACCCTGGAACACCACCTTTGTGAACACGGTATGTCCCCTGCCAGTTAGAAGATAAAATTAAATTCTTAAGAATTTCATAAATGAATCCTACGTTTTCATTTGCACTGTCTTGCACACCAGCCTTTTCTACCTGTCACATTTTATTAAGTTGGTTTAATTCCTTATGGAAGAAAGTGATCGCCAAAATGTGTTCAGTACAAAAAACACAAAAGACCTCTCTCTCTATCTATCTATCTGTCTGTCTGTCTGTCTGTCTGTCTGTCTATCTATCTATCTCTATCTCTCTGTCTTCCTCTTCCTCCCTCTCTCTCTTTCCCTCCCACCTCTCTCCATTCTTTCCTTCCTCCCTCTCTCACTTTTGCAACTTTCAGTATGCAAGATTCTCAGCCCTGTAGGACCTTAGGAAGCAGGCATTGTGTGTGCTTTTCCAAATGATACACTGAAATTCCATTATAGCACACAATTACTATTATATGGAAAATGGATAAAGAAGAGACCTCTAGTTGAAAGTAGTTACCACACACATGTACAAAGCCTGCACCAGAATGGTATTTTTATTCAAATAATGAAGCATCTCTGTGTTTAAACTAAATTATATATTCAGCAATAGTGAGATGTGCCTGCTCACATAAAAACTGAAATTGCAAACACCATGGCAGGATGAATGCTTAGGACAGACAATTTTTGGTCCTAGGAAACAAAATGTCATCAGAAGAACACACTAATTGCAAATCATTATATCATAAGGTCAAAACAAACAAATTTAATATATTCAAAATAGCAGAGCTAATCTGGGAGCAAAATCAAAATTAAACAACCCATTGAAAGAAAATGAGAAATTCAACCTGAAGACTTTTCTTCAAAAAGAGAAAATGCTCCCAGGGATGGCTGGGAGATTGGCTCTGAAGGTGGGCAGCGATCACAGGCACCGAAGCAAGAACTTTTATATGGTAAGAGCTGCAGGCAAAAGCTGAATCTGAAAATCTTTCTGATGCTCCTGTACCATTTGCTTCCATGATGTTGCCAAAATGAAACCGTTTTATAAAGTGGCATTTTGTTACATTTACAACAGTCACCTCCAGCTCTCCCTCGAGAACTAAGACAAACTGCTCATGTTTGAGAGAATGCTTAAAAAACTGAATTAAACCCAAAAAAATCAAACCCTGATTTGGATTCTCAGCTAGTGCATTAGCTGTCACTAATAAGGCCCTGCTTTTCATAGTCAAGCAATAAAAGCAATCATACACAGAAATAAAGTTGCAGGCTATCAGAGTAAATCAAAGGTGTATTCATTCTTAGAAAGTAAGCTACATGGGTGGTGGACAGACTGCTTCGTTACTAGGAGCTCACATGCACAAATAGCATTTTTGAAGTGAGTTTATCACAGATGAAGGGGACATTCTTACCTTGGTCAGGAAGTACAGTTGTCAATGGCCACAAATACTTCCACACCCTCCTGAAACACACACATGCAGGACACACACACACCTACATGCATGTGTGCATGTATACACACACACACACACACACACGCTCAATTTTATTATCTCTAGACACAAAGTATGCCAAAACTGTAAGGAGATCATAACTATATTAGCCAGTGCTTACAAGAGTCAGATGAGAGGAGTGCAGACATCTGACTTTCTGTGTGCTCACATCTGTCTGTCTCTGTTCTGGAGGGCTAAGGAGATAGCCAAGAGCCTGGAGCCCATGGCAGTGTCCCCTTCCAGTCTTCACCAGGATCTTCTCTGGAAAGGCCGAGGGACAAGAGCAGAGGCTAAAAGCTCTGTGCCTGCGGAGAGAAGGGTCTGTGCCACGAGGCTGAGAGATCTGCCCTGGAAGCCAACGGATAGCATCTGGGTGAAGAGGCAAATGAGGACTAAAGCTCTCCAAAGGAGGACAGCAGCCAATGCTCCTTCAGAGTAGAGCTATTGAGAAGCAGCTTCTTCAGGAAAATGAGCAGCATGCCACCTGCCCCTGACATTTTCTCTTACGCCATCCCAGCGACAATCCTCAGTGGGCCTTCCCCGCTGACTCAGTTCAGCTGGACGCTCCCAGTCAAGCTGACCATTCATTCCTTCACAGCAAGGGAAGAAGGTGGCATGTATTTTTAAACCTTGATTTTTTTTTTTCTACCCACATGAGTAAAGCATTTGATTGCTGAGCCACATCCTTATCCTGAAAGTTTGATTTTTAAATATTTCTTTTTTCTGTTGATATTTTGTTACTTGAATGATTAATTTACGCTCTGGTTTCTCTTTAGATCTTATAAATCTGTTGCCTTATTTTTCTTTTTTTTTTTTTTTGGCAGAACTCAGTATTGAATTCAGGCCCTTGTGCTTGCCAAGGCAGCGCTTATTCCACTGAGCCATCTCCCCGGCCCTATCTCCTTATTTTTCAAACATTAAGTTAGCTCACAATTTTTGGTGTTTAGATCCCTCACTCCTTTGTCCAATTGCATTCTGATTTTAGCATTTGAACTGTGAGATCAATCATATTTCCCTACTGTCAGAAACCTCTGTGCAGATTTCTCTGGAAGTTTTCTAGCCCTCCAAAGAAGAAAACATAACACATGCATCCAACCCAAGGCCTGGTTATATCCCTCAGTGCTAGCTCATCCCTTGTGAAGTTTGGATTTCATTTCCCTCTGTGGAACACATAGAGACACACAAGTAGAAAAGGAGTAGGTCAATAATTTCTTCATCATATTTGCCCAGAAGGAAACCCAATCTTTTGAACAATCAATCTCTTCATTAGATATTTATGTCAGAAGGAAGCAAGTTGAATGCATTTTATAATTTGTTCTCCGATACCTTTTAAAGAAATTTCCAGTAAGACACAAAATAAATCTCAGCCCCTCCAGGACCCATTGTAAAATAAATAAGCCAAGGTAACTGAACTATCTCACCACTGTGAATATTTATGAAGGCATAAAATCCTCTTCCATTATGAATGGCAGACTCTTAGATGAATAAATTAAACATTTGATTTCCTATCTGTTCTCTGAATTGTTAACTGTGAGGGAACAGGAGAATATAATTCTCCCTTATTAATCCAACAGAAATTTCTTATATTTAGTACACACAAAAAATGTTATGCTAGCGTACTTTAGGATTCCTGAGTTAAGCCTAACACAGTGTCAGATTCCAGACATAATCATTTCACATATCATGTGGAAGTTATGGACCTTTATATATACAAGACATAAAGTAACAGAGGGAGTCAAAATCTCAGAACTTAATAAGGGAGATAAATGCAAACGCAATGGCAGCAGAGCACAACTGACCGAAGGAAACGGTGTCATGAATAGAGTGAGAAACTTGGAAGAAGAGGGAAGAAAATTGTTCAAGGTACAAATTTCACTGCTCACAGTCTTGGCTACAATGTGGTTGGAGTAGAGATGGGTGTTCCAAAGACAGACATGAGGTTCTCATGGATGTACGAAAGACAGACATGTGCTTGTAAACATCATAGGTGAACTCGTTTCAGTAATTTTTCAACATAGTTGCATTTGAAACATGGTCAATTATGGTCCATGGTTAAGAGTTTCTAACAAGGACACAGAGTGAAGGAATCTAAGCTATCTGAGGCATTTGTTCTCCAAGGAGTTGAAGCATAACCGTAAGGAGGCTGCTGCCTTCTTCCTGTCTCTGCTGCGAGGGGCTGGCTGGAGGATGCCCTGTCTGGGAGCAGCCATGGTGTGTTTTGATCTACAGTATACATGAAGCCTTTCATAAAAAAATAAGGTGCTCAGCTTCATGAGTAGATATAAGACTATACAGAGAAAAAGGCATGACATCAAGTAACAGCTTCATCCCTTTGTGCAGTTATTTTATGTCGAGAACAAGCAGGATTGACCTGCTTAGCAAATCTGAAGGATAAAATATAGAATCATTTATTTTATTGGCCAACTGGGAATTACCCCTCCAGAAGGCACTTATTTTGCAAAACTGATACATCATAAGCCTTAACCAATATCCCCATGTATCGTTCTTCTCCCTAATAGCTGCCACTCTCCTCTCTGTTTCTGGGACTTTGACTACTTTAGATTTTATGGATGAGTGACTTCATGTGGTGTTTATTTATGTCTGGCTCATTCAACTGAACAAAATGCCCTCTGTGTCCATCTAAGTTTTCACAAATGGCAAGATGTCTTCTTTGTTAGGGTGAACCATACTGCACTGTATGTACGTACCTTGCTTTCTTAATTCGTCCATGGGTGACACTTTGTGTCCACATCTTGTGGGCCCTGTGCACCAAGGGAAGGCATACAACCAGAGGTGCCCATCTGACACCTGACTTGAGACCCAGGCTGGCTTTGTCACGTGGGAGTTATAGATGACTGCTTGTGCTCTGTGGAACTTCCAAACGGTTTTCTACTCTGGCAGCAACAATATTCATGGGCATCAAAAAGGTATAGAGCTTGCTTTTGTCCAAATTTGGTGTTATACTTCTTAATAGTGTTCCTCCTAATAAACGTGAGGTGATAGCGTCTTCATCTGTAATTCTGTGATGTTCAGTGATTGGGCTTTGCTTTTAGTATACCTGCTGGCTATTTCTTTTTGGGAATACCATCATTAAAGTGCTCTTGTCTACTGTCTATTTTTATTTAGTAACTGATTTACTTTTATTGTTGATATATATGATATTAATATCATTTTAAGTTTGTGAATTGCAACTGCTTTCTCATAATGGAACTGGGGATTGAACTCAGGACCTGGCAGTTGCCAGGGAAGCTCTTATTCTACTGAGCCATCTCTCAGCCCCTCTCATATTTGATTCTCTGAAGCGTTTTCATCTCTCTTTTTTTTCAGAACTGGCAAGCGAGCTGAGACACCTGTGCTTGCCAGGGAAATGCTTATTCCATGGAGCCATCTCCTTAGCCCCCTAAAGTGTTTTCGAAGTAATTTATAAGGTGAGCCATGGGTGTTCATTGTTTTCTAAACTTATTTATGTAATTTCCATCCTTTTAGATCTTAACATACTGGATGAAGAGTTTTCCAGGCTTCAGGATACTCTTTGGCAAAGAGAAAATACTGTATTTTTAAAATATAAGACAATATTCGTTTACGGGAATCTAATTTTCACTAACAAAAATAAAACACTGTTTTTTTGTTTTGTTTTTTTGTTTAGTTTTGTTTTTTCCAGAACCATATATTGAACTCAGGCCCTTGCACTTGCCAGGCAAGCACTTATTCTACTGAGCTATCTCCCAGTCAACACTGTTTTTTATAGTATGTCAAAATGTGTTTTCTTTTCATTGCCTATATCGTATCCTGTACAGATGGAAAATATTTGAGCCTGAATCCTGATATATTTCACGCTGCAGGTATGTAAGAAATACTAGAAAACACTCAGAAGGTAAACTAGGAAATTATTTCTAAAGCTTCTTGGCCTTCGGAGTTTGATTAGGGTCAAGTACTCTTATGTTCATAAACATCAGTAGTCTTAGCTAGCCATACAGTGTAGGGCTTTGTGTATTGAAGAATAGTGAAGATACCGATTAAGCAGCTTTTGAAATTGAAACTAACCTATTCTTGGCTTTGCCTATACATGCCCCGTGTAGTTGTAAAGCCCTTCAAGGAGCTCTGGCATTATTGGGCCAGTGTTTCCCAAAGTGTGTTTCACAGAATACTGTTAGAAATTATGGGATTAAGAATTGAATAACCCTGAAAGAAATACCAGACTGTGTATTATCTGATTTGAGGCACTAGTTATTATCTGTTATGCAATCTCATATAATTTGAAGGGGTAAATATCTGAATATCTGCAAATTTACCAGTTGTGTTTTCCGGTTACTTTTTTATTTTGGTATGCATTTATAATATGTTTCTTGTGCTTGAAAATTCATGGGAGCTTCACTAACACCAGGTCTTGGGACAGTGAAGAAATGTGGGTGGCTCACCACAGGAGCCCCAAAGCCTCCTCAGAGGCTCTTAGGCTCTGAGTATTCTTTACTCAGCATTGCTGCACATAGGCTTACTTTGAACTTTTTATTATTATGACACTTACTTCTCTCAAAATTTTTAATACACTTGTGTTTTGCTAATATACTTTAAGAGAATCAAGTGAAACACATTTTAAGAATACAACTGAAGTAAAAAAGAAATCTAGATAGCCAGGCATATATTTTGGTGGCCTAAGGGCCTGCCTGGCAAGTGCAATTTTTTGAGTTAAATTTCTGGTACCAAAAAATATAAAATAAAAAATCTAGATAAATAATTAGCTAACTCCGGTGTATTTTTGGTTTTGTATTGTAGTACCAATTTTTACTTATTATTTGTTTTTAACTTGGACATGTGATATCTTTTGCAGAAAGATCTTTAAGTAATTCAACAAATATTTAGAGTAACCCAGTAGGGACTCATTAGCAAATTAAAACAAGTAAGGTGACACACACTTGTAATCCCAGCACTGGGGAGGCTCAGGCAAGAGGGTCACTGCAAGTGACCTGAGTAGGGAGATCCTGTGTCAAATGAATAAACAAAAATAACTACAATTTCTTTTTTTAAAAGAGGGGAGAAAAGGCTTCTGAGAGTAGTTGGTGCCCCTTCACTTACTGTCTTTATTTTTAAATGTACTTATTATGTAGATGAGAATTTCCATTAAGGCTAAGAATGATGAATAAACAGGCTTCCTTTCAAGGAGAAAATATGCTTCAATGTTTTTCTTTGAAATTATTAACAACAAAATGAAATGTGATTGAAAGCAGTGTATTTCGAAAGCTCCTACAATACAGAAGACTCCTTACTCCTGATGTGGGAGGACCCCAGCCAACATGCACCAAGCACACAATTCTGCTGCAAAGTGAACAGTTGAACAGCCTCATTTCTGACCCTGTGTTTGTGGAAAAGTTCTCAGAACCGTGAATTGGAGGGCCCACTCCTCAAGACTGTCTACTAACTTCGGTTTCCAGTAAAAAGTTTCAAATTATTTTTTTAACCATGCTTCTGAATGACCAGCTCTACTGCAGGTTTTCCACAATCCCTGATTGGGTTTGAACAGTTTGATGAAGGAGCACATACAATTGAAGAATAAATGACTTTTACTATAAATGGTTATGTTATAGATAGTTTATGGCGGCAGAGACGCCTAGAGTGGCAGAAACCTCCAGCGGCGCGTGGCAGGCTCTCATTGTCCTTCAATCCCCGGAGATCTCCATAGAGACCGTGAAAAACAGACGCTGTGGCCCTTGAGAGAAGGCCGTTCTGGACCCAGGGTTAGGGTCGCCTGCCTCTGCCTCTCCGGTCCGGGAGCGGGAAGCCTTTGAGGCTCAGCCATAACCTTGGGAGGAAGAAGAAGAGGAGAGGGAGGGGAGGTGAAGAGGAGGGGAAGATAGAGAGGGAGAGGGAGAGAGCGGGGAGGGAGAGGAGGAGGAGGAGGGGAAGGGGAGGGGAGGGGAGGTAGTGGCAAGATCCAGACGTGGCCTTCACGTGGCAAGATCCAGGGGCCCATCAAGCCTTACCAGCAGGGGCGACCCCAGCGCCAGGGCATTCTTAGCAGGGTCCAGAGTGTGTTAAGAATATTGTGCCAGGGTGGCTACAGAGATATTTCAGTAAGAATGAAGATGCATGTGGCTGCTTGACAGATACCGAGGAGGTACCGCGCTGGCCAGAAAATAGAGATGACCACGCGATCTACGCCAGTGAGCAGAGTGCCGATATTGATGATGGGCGAATAACTCCTGAGCCATCAGTCAGTAATTCAGGAGGACCTTCAACAACTAGTACTGCTTCAGACTATCCAGATGTGTTAACAAGGCCTTCTCTTCATCGGAGCCATCCGAATTTCTCTGTGCTGGAATCCCCTGCATTACACACTTTCGGCATTTCCAATTGGAAATTCTGGATTTTCCCTTGTAAAGTAAATTAAAGATTCTACCTCAACTACCAGTGGTTTTTCTTCAGGAGCATTTGATGAAGATATACCTGTTTCAAAGAACACTTAATTGCCACATCTATGGTCCCCAGAGCCTGATCACTCCCAGTCACTCTCAAGGCACATTGCCTCCAGCTCAAAAAAACCAGCATTCAACTTGTCTGCCTTTGGAATGCTATCCCCTTCACTTGGGAATTCTTCAAATCTTAAAACAAATCAACTTGGAGATTCTCCTTTTTATCCTGGGAAAACGACATATGGTGGGGCAGCAGCCACCTCGAGACAGTCTAAGCTAGGAAACACCTTATCAGGTGTTGCTGGTGTTTGATTTTTGAGACCCTAATTCTTCCAGTTTGTTTGGGATGGGAAATTATTGCCTGTTTGGCTGAGCACCTGGTTCTTTGACAGTGTGCTAGTGTTTTCTCGAACCCTTAGTCAACCTAGTATGGTATTTACTAAGGGTTACAGAATACTAGGAAAAACAGCTGTTTGGAAGACTTATGTCACTGATGGTTATAGTGGTACTGGGTAAAACACAGTCTATGAAAAGAAAGAAAAAATAAAATAAAACACAGTTTACAAAATGACATACTGAAGTAACTATTATTTTGCCACATTTAACTGTATGTACTATATTTGTGGTTATATAAGGAGAGTAAAACCAGAAAAATGTGTTCAGTGTACAGGCTTTAATATGTCACCTTTTCTCTTAGGGGGTTAAAATTTAAAATGGGTTGGGGAGAAAATAGAGACATGCATGAAGAGGAAGAGATTAAGAGGAAAGCCACAAGGCAAGGAAGGATCATCATAATTTTGGTAAACTGCAGCAGAAGACTGGAAAGATATGAGCTAAAGAGGAGAACAAGAGAACCAGAAAGAGCCTAGACACCACATTCAAGGGGAAAAATGAAACAGAAAGGAAAAAGACCAAAAATAAAACAACAATAAAATACCAACAAAAGAGAGGAAAAAAAATAAATAGTTTATTATTACAAAGAAGACAGATGAGTTATGCAGGGTCAATTATAGGAGAAATTCCATTGTATTTCAATAAACTCAGCTTTGCAGAGACTTTTATAACCCTCCCCTTTCTGGGGTTTATTGAATCTCCATTGCCTTGGTGTGAGTGAAGCACAGTCAAACATGTTTAAGAATCTAAACAGTTTATCTAACACTAATAGATTTGAATGAACATCCAGCATGGCCTATCTTATTTAGCAGTTTTCCCAGCTTTAATGTACTGCATTGCACTTTCCAGTCTATGAGGCAGAATCTCATAGTGCAAAGACAATCTTATAATGCAATACAATAGACATGGGTAAAACAATTTATAGTCAAAGACAAGAAAATGGAAAAAGATTGAGAATTCCCATGAACCAGTTTTGGGAATGAAATATCACCATGGCAGTTAAAGGTAAGTATCAATTTCATTGACTGGTCAGTCATTTGCGGGTGAGTCTCTTTGGGTCATAGATGTTGGATCTGGGGGTGATATATGGTCCCTGGCCTCTTCTTCTCTCACCCTGTTCCCTAGCGCTGCTTCAGAGTTGGCATTATCTAAACAGCTTCATTATACCATGCCCTTCACCTTGATGTTTCTGCTGTGGGGTCAACTAACCATGAACTGGAACCTCTGGAACCATACACTCAATAAAGCTCTTCTCGTACTTCAAGTGAACATGTCAGCACCTTTGAACCAGGAATGGGAAACTGTCTAATGCACTTAATTTCCATGGTGTGATCTGGGACCAGAGTTTGGATACAGGGACATGTAATGAAATATGAAAAATATTCATGACAATATTCCAGAAGATGTTCTCCCTCTTAGTGCCCTCACTGGTTATCCCATGATGCTTGAATAATGTTAGAAATTTAGTATTCACAGGTACGAAGTGATTATCATTGCTGTTTGTTTTATATTTCCTGCAGGGTCACCTATTTTGAAATGTTTTGGATAAGTTTATTTAATTTTGTCTCAGTTACTCATCTCTCATTGCTGGGACAAAATATCTGACACCCAAAATGAAGGCAGAAGAGGTTTATTTAGCTCACGTTTGTGAAGGTTTCAATCCATACTCAGCTGGCTCAAAGGCAGATGGCCGTGCAAAGGGGAGCTGTTCATGGTGGTACACAACAGTAAAAAATTAAAAGCCAAAAAGAAGGAGCAGTAGCTGGGCAGCAGTGACAACGATGACTGCAGAGACCAAGTCTCCTTCCTCCTTAAAGGACATCTTCCCCAGGCTTCATGTAGCACTCACACCCAGAACCCCAGCTTTGGATCATGAATTAATCACAAGCTCTAGAACCACAGCCCATGAATGCATAAGGCTTGAGGGCACACCTAGACACAAACCATAACAATTTTGTATGTGGGTTTTAAGATTCAATTTTAAGATGCTTTACATATTTTGTTTATTAACCAACTGTAAGATATAGGATTAGTAAATATTTACCTGATCATTTTACCTTGTTTATGACATCTTTTATGCACCTTTAAAACAAATTCATGACATTCAGAAAATAATATGGAATATTCAACAAGGCAATATACAGTTTTAATTTTCCCTGTATTGGCTACCATAAAAACAAAATACCCAGAATTAAAAAAGATTCCCACTAGAAGTATGGAAACATACAGTATTGATTATCATTCACAATATTGTGTTTAGTAAGGCATGTAATTATTTCAATTGTGGAAGAGTTTTTATATGTCATCCAATAATCAGAAATCTAGGCTATAACTAAGAGTTTGAGTCTAATTCTTACAATTTGTAATGAAATATTAAAACAAATAAAAATACAGGTACATATGTATACAGCAGTAAAACAACAATAAAGCTAATATGACAAAACTGAAAAGTGAAATAAAGCTAAAAATCAGATTGTAATTGAAGCCAATTATTTAATTTTTTATATTATAGAGTACAAATTAGAAGTAAAACAAAAATTACAAGATATACAGAATTTCACTTAAAGTAATATGAACTTCACAGTAATTATAATGCAGTGTTGTCTTCCAACGAGTTATTCTTATTACCACATATATGCATGCAAACTTAGAAAAAGACAGGAAAAATGAAAAATATATATATAAGAAATTAAAAGAAAAAAATTGAAAAAAGAACACAAAACAAATTAGGCACTGTCTGCTCTTTTCCATCAAATGGCAGAAATCCACAGTACAGTTGCTCGAAGTTTGCTGCTAACACACATACGTATACCTCTTTACCCCACTCCACCTGTCTTTCTCATGAACTCAATAACACTTTCCTTTTTAATAAGCTCATTCTCTTTTTCCCAGTATCAATTGTACCTTTCAGATTACCTTTTCTTTTTCAGGTTCTCACGCTAAGCAGACAATATGATTTTTGCACATGCAAGTCTGAGTTATTTCACTTAAGAGTATGTTCTCTAGTTGTATCAATTTTTCTACAAAAATCTCACATTTATCCTGTTTTCTAGCTAAATAATACTCCATTGTGTAAAAATAACAAATCCTTATCCATTCCTCCTTTGATGGATCTTTAGATTATTTCCAAGATTTAGCTATGAAATATTGTGCTGCTATAAACATGCATGGATATATATCATTGTGTTTTCAGTTGTTCTGCAGAAATACTCAGGAGAGGAATAGTTGGCATGAATGAGGTCTCCAGTCCTAGGTTTTTAAGGAATGTTTGCAACTGATTTCCATAGTGGCTGTACCAGTCAGCACTACAACTAAGAGTGCAGAAGAGTTCCTTTTTCTCCAGTACTGCTTTAGTATTTGTTTTTGGCTGACTTTTGGATGTAAGCCATTCTTTCTGGGGTGAGATTGTATTTCAGTGTTGCTTTAATTTGCATGTCTTGAATGACCAAAGATACTTTCCTATACTTACTTGCCATTTGTATTTCTGCATCTTCAAAGTGTATATTCATCTCAGATGCCCATTTTGCATTGGGTGTTTGAAATTTTTAGAATTTTTTGTGTGTTTCAGATAGAAGGACTTTGTTGTAGGTACAGTGGCCTATAATGTTTTCCTAGTTTGTGGGTTTTCTATTTACTCTGTTGGAGATTTCCTTAAAGTACAGAAACTTTTTCAAAAAGATGAGATCCAAGTTGTTGATTCTTTGGAGCATTTCTTATAATTGTCAGATTTTTGATCATGGACTTTCCACATACCCCTATGTCTTTAAGATTTCTACCTATGTTTTCCTCCAGATTGTTTAGTATTTCTGTTTTAACATTTAAATCTTTGATCCACTTTGACTGTATCTTTGTGCAAGGTGAGAGGAATGGATCTAATTTTAGCCTTTGGTATGTGTAAAGCATGTTCTCCAGTAGCATTTTTTAAAGAGGCTATCTTTCTTCCAGTAAGTTTTTTGGCTCCTTTTGCACAGATAAGGTGTCTGAGTGTGTCTCCTGTTGTGTTTTCATAGTCTAATGTATTCCACGGATCCTCATGTCTGTCTCTATGCCAGTACCATGCTGATTTTGTCACAGTGGCTTTATAGTCTAATTCGAGGTCAGGGATGATGGTATCTCCTGCCTTTCCTTTATTCCTCCAGCTTCCTTTTGATATTCCATGTATCTTCTGGTTCCAAATGTATTTAAGAAACTTTTTCTCTAGCTCTATAAGATTTACTAATGGTATTTTAATTAGGATTGCATTGAATCTGTATAAGACTTTTGGGACTACAGCCATTTTTATAATGTTGTTTGTTCCTATCCAGGAGCATCAAATCTTTTCATTTTCTCAAATCCTCTTCAACCTCTTTTCTCAGAGTAACATGATTTTCACTGTATGAATATTTTACTTCATTTGTGAGATTGATTCTTAAGTATTTCATTTTTTGTATGTTACTGTGAAATGTGTGATTGCCCTAATTTCTATCTCAGTGCATTCATTGCTTGTGTACAAAAATACTACTGAGTTTGGTGTGTTTACTTCCCATCCTACTACACTACTGAATTTGCTGAGTGAATCTGCAAACTCTTAGGGGTCTTTTTCATCCTCTATTTAGAGTATTATGTCATCTTCAAATAATAATTTTATTTCTTTTGCAATCCTTATTCCACTGATTTTTTTTCTTTCTTATCTAATTATTCTAGCTAATGTTTTCAGAACTGTATTATACAGGAGTGGAGATAGTGGATATCCTTGTCTTGAGGCTAACTTTAAAGTGAAGGCTTTCTAGCCGGGCGTGGTGGCGCATGCCTGTAATCCCAGCACTAGGGAGGCTGAGGCAGGAGGATTGTTGTGAGTTCGAGACCAGCCTGAGCTACAAAGTGAGCTTAAGGCCAGCCTGAACTGCACAGTGAGACCCTGTCTCAAAAAAGACCAAATAATTAAATAAATAAATAAATAAATAAAGTGAAGGCTTTCTGGTTTTGCCCATTTAGTATGAAGTTAGCTGTTGGTTTCTCATAGATGGTTTTAATCAGGTTGAATTTTAGACTATATATCCTGATTCTCTATTTTTTTTTTTATCATGAATGAGTGTTGGACTTTGTAAAAAGCTTTTTATACATCTATTGAGATGATCATGTGAAGTTTTGTTCTTGGCTCTATTGAAGTGATGTATTATGTTTATGGATTTGCATATGTTGAACCATCCCTGCATTCATGGTTTGAATCTCACTTGCTCATGATGTATATAATCTTTTTGATGACCTGCTGTATTTTGGTTGAATTTTTTAAAGGATTTTTGAAGCTATATTCTGTAGAGAGATTGACTTATAATTCTCCTTTTTAGTTGGATCTTCCTCTTGTTTTGGTATAAAAGTAATATTTGCCTCCAGGAATGAGTTTAGGAGAATTGCTTCCATTTCAACTTCACTGAAGAGTTTGAGAAAAGTGGAACTTAAATATTCTGCAAGTTTCTTACAGAATCCTGCTGTAAATCCATCAGGACATTGGAATTTCTTTGTTGTTGGATTTTTTAAATTATATTTTCAATTTTCTTTCATATTATTGGGTTATTCAGAGTTTGTGTATCCTCTTGACTTAGCTTTGGCATTTCATATGTATGTGGGAAAGTGTCAATTTCTTCAATGATAAAGTACTCCATGAATCTCCCATGCCAAGTGATCTTTCGAAAAAGTGTTGTATCATCTTATTCTCTCACTATCTTTCCTTAGAATTAATGATGGTGGTTAAAAAAATACAAAGCATTGAAAGTTATCCATTTCTCTAGCTAATTTTTCCTGTAGGTGAACTTAGAACCATAGCTGTTTACAAAGACAAATCCACAAATGTCTTGGTTCAAATTTTGACAGTAAAAATAGTCTCACCTTAATTTACTAAGAAAAGTTGGGTACAGTGCCACATTCAGTACATCCAAGTTTTTTGGGAGACTGAACAGGAAGATAAAAATTTGGAGGCGATCCTGATCAGGGTGGAGACTGTTTCAAAATAAGAGGGAAAGAAAGAAAGAGAAAGAAAGGAAGAAAGAAAGGAAGGAAGGAAGGAAGGAAGGAAGGAAGGAAGGAAGGAAGAAAGAAAGAAAGAAAGAAAGAAAGAAAGAAAGAAAGAAAGAAAGAAGGAAAAGAGACAAAGACCTGAGAGAAGAAAGGAGAGGAAAAGAGCTACTACTGGATAAAATTTTCTTTAAAAACTGATATTTTGGGCTTGCATTATTCACATAAGGAAGAAAACTGATGACATCGGTTTTACTCCATCAATTCATATCAATTCCTATAATGAGACAATAACAATAAATATAATATTTAATCCTCCTAAGGGCTCACAGGAAAATGCCATGAAAATCAGTAAATAAAAGCAATGTGAAGGGAAAACTACAAAAGTAGAATTATATGCTCAGGAAATTGAAACTGGACAAACATTAGAGATCTATTTTGGGGACAATGTTTTGTACATAAGGACATGATATCTAGTGATGATTGATTGTTCTAGATCACAATGAACAAGGTTAATATTTATTGTGTTCCCTTTGGTCCACATACAACTGTGAGGAAAGAATGGTAATTGTTATTATTTTGAAAATCGTGAGCCTGAGCTACAAGTTGCTTGTAAGAATTGCCCAAAGCTGAATATCACCTGAATATCAATCTCAGTTTGAATCTAGAAATTCTGATTTCAGAAATTTGATTTGGCCATTCTTATCATTGAGTTAATAAGTATGTTGTCCAAAATGGAAATATGATCTGAGTGTCAATTCTGGAAACCAGTATTATTTCCAGAAGAGAGGGAAAAGGTAGCATTTGTCTTTTAAAAGTATATTAAGAAATAAATTATTGCAAGATAGCTCAATGGACTAAGTGCCTGCTTAGGAAAACTCAGGCACAGGGGTTCAATCTCTGGTACCACATGCTACACTGGCCCTGCCCCTGGACACACTGAGCTGGCCATCAAGACTGGGCTTGGTGGCACATGCCTGTAATATCAGCGCCATTGTGGGTGAAACAAGTGGATCACTGTGAATCTGATCTGAGCTGCAGAGTGAGACCCTATATCAAATACATAAAAAAAGAAATTCAAGAAGCCGAAGAGTGGAGGAAGAAAAGGAGGAGGAAGAAGAAGAAAGAGAAGGAGAAGCAGAAGCAGAAGCAAAAAAGACCGGGGCCAAGAAGATCACTCAGTAGAATAAATGCATGTCTACCCAACAAATGGGCCTAAGTTCAATCCCAGATTCTGCCAAAAATAAAAAAAAGGAAGAAAGAAAGAAAAGAAAAAGAACAAAACAAGGAACAGATTATTTGAAAAATAATGTTGTGATGTTTAAAGACTTTTTAAACTATATTTTGCAAGTCAAATGCTTTCAATAATTGTTTCCAGAAATAAAATTTAGAACTTTCCATTGCTGACAGGCTTATTTCATATTACTTTTATTATTATTTGTATTTTTTAGGGTCTACAGGGTGTTCAGGGTCTCACTACTAGATCAGACTCATAGTGATCTGCCAGTTTACTGCCTCCCAAGAGCTGGAATTATAGCATGTGCCACCATGCCCAGTCTCAATTGACATTTCAGCATGCCGTGGAGGCAGGGCAGGCACAGTAGGCCTGGGAATTGAACCCAGGATGCTGCACCTGCCTACAGATGCTGTAGTCCACTGCACTATGAGGCTGGCCCTAGCATTATTTTGTAATAGAAGCACATTCTCTGATGAGAGCAATCAGTGCCACACAGTGTAGCTGAAACACCAAAGTGCAGCCTTGTTCACAAAAGGTCACATTCAGTTTTCATTTGCTAATTATGCATTTAAAAAGAAAACAAAATATGGCTCCACCAAATAGCTCAGCAGATTAAAGCACTGGTTTAGGCAGATGCAGTGGTCAGGGTTCAAAACCCAGTGTGCTGTGCCACCCTGCTCCCAGGGCGCACTGAGACAGCGACTGAGACTGGGTGTAGTGGCACACGTCTGTAATTCCAGCTCTTGGGAAGCTGCAAACAGGTGGATCACTACAAGTCCCAGCTACGCAGTGAGACATTGTAGACCCTATAGACCTTGTACTAAATACCAAAAGAAAGAAGGAAGAAATAAAGGAAGGAAGGAAGGAAGGAAGGAAGGAAGGAAGGAAGGAAGGAAGGAAGGAAGGAAGGAAAGAAGGAAGGGGAAAGAAAGAAAGAAAGAAAGAAAGAAAGAAAGAAAGAAAGAAAGAAAGAAAGAAAGAAAGAAAGAGAAAGAAAGAAAGAAAGAAAGAAAGAAAGAAAGAAAGAAAGAAAGAAAGAAAGAAAGAAAGAAAGAAAGAAAGAAAGAGAAATTAAGATAACTCAGTAGATTAAAGCACCTGCTTTGGCAGATGCAGGGACCTGGGTTCACTCCCTGTTGTGTGGTGCTGGCTCCACTGAGAGAGTGACTGACATAGGGCATGGTGGTCTGAACCTGTTATCCCAGACTGGGGAGGCCGAAAACAGGAGGCTCACTATGAGTCAAATCAGTGTAATGAGACCCTGTAGAAACTGTACTAAGTATTTTTTAAAAAATATTATATCATCCATCATTTTACAATCCAGAACTGCACTGATTGAATAATATTGATTTTTCTTCAGAGTGAGAAAATGATCTCATGAAAGATGATCATTTTAATTCTGAATAGCTCATACACTCTGTTTCTTATTTATTCAAGGTCAGGGGAGATATTATGATTCTACAAGGGGAACACTTGACATACACTAGCACTTGTTCTCTCTTGAAAGGTTTCCAGGTCAGGGGTTTTATCATTTGAAAGATTAAACTATTGCTTAGTGCCATTTTACAAGGATTTGAAGTGCAGTACATGACTCTGAAGACTTTGACATTTAAAATATAAATTTCCCAGATTAGGTGGACCTTAAAAATTGTTGTGGCATTGTCCCATAAGAATTCATTCTAAAAATGGTAAAGCTAAATATGTAATTCCAGAAACTTGAGAGTTGGAAGTCTACATAGGCACTGTTAGAATTGACAATTTGTTTGAAATTAATAATCAGATTATTTGTCTGATTATCATTTATAATATATCAACATGCACTTTGAGCTTTTATATTAAAACATGTATTTTATTTATTCCAACTATTTTTCCACTTACCTTTGGTTTGGTATTTGTTTTGTTTTCAGTTTGAGGATTTTATAAATAAAGTTATGATGAACATTTTGCTGGAAGTACACTTCTATTAGACAAAATGAGTAGATAAAGCAATAGTTAGATCTTTGCAAGTAGCATTTATTATTTGTGTGTGGGTAATATGTAGGCCTTATTTTTAAGAACAATTCTTTTTTCATCATTATTCAATTTTAAAGAAAATACAAAATGGTAAAATATATTAGCAATGATACAGAATTTCACTAAGCAAAATAGGAATTTGGCAATGGTTGCTTTATTTCATAATATCCTCATCAAATTAGGGTATTTAAAATACCAGATATACACATGAAAAAAATGATTAAAAAATTATAAGAAATTTTAAAATGTAGAAAAGCAGAATTTAAAGATTAAAAGCTCCTTTCAAGAGATCAGTAGAAATAAGAAGCACAGTCATGCAAGACATCTTGTGTACATACATAAATGTGTCTTTATTCCTTTCTGTCATCTTTTTCCTCATCTCAGTCTTTCCTTCCCTTTGAAGAGATTTTTTCCCTCTCACAGGATCTACTGTAGTTATTAGATTTTATTCTCTTCCAGCTTCCTACACAAGCAAGATAATATGATGTTTACACAGAAATTAAAAATAATTCTTAGTCTAAAATGTGCAACTTAAAACATGATTGCTATAATTATGTACATATCTTCCATCCACTACACTCTTATTTGTTGAGTCTTTTCTATGATATATTTTTTTTCCTTTCTTGAACTGTTGAAGTTTAATTTGGTTTGTTCACATTAGTCATTTGTGAAGATTTGTGTGTGGGCGTGTGGGGTGTTGAAAAAAGCATTATAAACTTTTCAGAATCCAATTCAGAACTGTCTATGATTCTAAACTTTCAAAATGTGTTCTATATCAGTTCATATTAGTGGGTTAGAAATTTACAGCAGCAAAATATGTTATGCTCTGACCCTTTGTGTTCTTAATATAAGTTGACTACACACATCCAAAATCCTATAAATCTTGCTGTAAGAGCACGAACCCTCCACCCTTGGAGGCAGAAGTGCTGAGTCACTTAATGTAGCTCCTAAACTTCTCAAATTGACACAACGCACCAGCCATTACTCTCGCTGATCATGATGCATGGTCTCAACCATATTGTTTTCAAAGGCCAATAGATTTTTAAAGCAAAATTGTTGATTTTTAGAAAGAAAGTGGTAAACAAATGTTTTAAGATTTCTTATAACTTCATAAAAATAAAAGCTAGAATGATGGAAAATGACCTCTGATAGTTAATTCACTTGCAACTGTTTATTTTCATAGCATAAATTTTACAATACTTCAGGAAGGAAAACAAATCTATCATCACACCCATATTTCATCTTAAGTGCACAACTGTATATAAGCAGTCATATATATACATAGACCTATATAATTCTGTTTTCAAACACAAAGCAGAAGTAATAAAAATATATAAATAATAGTCTTAACTTTGGGAGTTTGAAAAACACTGTCAGCTGCAACTTCCTTTTAGAAAATATTTAATAAATAGCACTGGAAAACAATACGCTAAGTAAAAACAAAAAACTAGGCACAGGCATGCAAATACTGACAGATTTCACATATATGTGGAATTTAAAAAGTGAAATTAATGAAGCAGACAGCACAATGCTGATTATCAGAACCTGCGCTTAAGGAAAGGGAAGCAGAGGGAGTTATTAACACAGGATGGATGTTTCAGTTAGGACAGGTAAGTTTCAATGATCTATTGCAAAATATTGTAGCCATAATAAATATCAATGCACTATTCATTTCAAATTTGTGAAAAAAGTACAGTAGCACCTCAGCTTCTGAAAGCTCCTGTTCACCAACTCTGCACCCGAGGACCAACAAGGACACATTTTCCCCAGAACTTTGCAACAAATGAAGACTCTGAACTGTGGTATCCCCACACATTTGAAACATTTTATCCATGAGAAAATGATAAGCAAATAAGATGTAAGATAGTTGTATTACCTGAGTCTACTCATTCCGCAGTATAATTTGTATTTTTACTGAATACAGCTGCTTGTTTCTTATTAAGGTTGCTCTGGAGTACGTGAAGAACAGGTTTACTTCTATTTTCTCTTTAGTACTATATTATTCCCAGTCAACCTCTACTTACTTTCCAAATGTGGCCTTCATGTGTTTTCAATAGAAATCCCAGGGTATATATTTTTGTGTTGCAATAAATTGGAAAAAGTTTAAGTTGACTTCTGTCCTTCCAAGTCAGACCATTTCAGAAATTGCTTCTAAATGATTTCCTTCTTTAACTGGAAACTGTTTCTAATATCCTGGAAATATAACCCAAAGACAAAAGTCTAGGGGTCTAGGCCATGTGCATTATGTGCTCTAGTCTAGAATTTTTCTGCATTATTCTGATGTCTTGGTACATACCGGATATGTACGGTGACTAAGCTTGAAGGCAGCAGGGAAATTAATTTGGCAGAAGAAATTTCAAGGCTAGAAACTCTAAGTCTAAATTTGGGGTGGTGGCATGCATGCTGTTGGTAATTTATCCAGCTATATGTTGATAATGAGAAGCAAATGATTCATTAGAATAATTTAAGAAATTTTGAATTTGTTGAGAAAAGAAGCTCCAGTAAATTTGTGCCTTGAAAAGGTGGAACAGAGGAGAAACTGCTTTCTGAGAACAAAATCCATTCTCTGTTTTTATTATTCCATGTTGCCAATGGTCTTTTAAAAGAAAATATTTTTCATTAGTAAGCAATATTTATTTGTGCTGCGGCAGTTACTTTTATTTGAGTTTTATCATCAGTTTCATAGGATGTTTTGTTTGTTGAATTTGATGCTGCATTTGAATTGAAGGTTTTGGTTTTTCTATACAAATGGCCTGAAAATACAAAACAATAAAAAAAACTTCTTGGAAAAAATAAAGAGTGATACAGAAACATGAGCCCTTTGAAAATGGAGAACAGAAAAAATGTCATGGAGGTTCACCAGAGCCAGCAGAACTCCACCGTTTGAAGTGTTACTATTCACAAAACTGTAATAACTTCATTTATTTATTTATTATTTATTTATTTATTTATTTATTTATTTATTTATTTATTTATTTATTTATTTATTTATGTACACAGGGTCTCACTATGCAGCCCACATTCACAGTGATCCTCCTGCTTTCTGCCTCCCTAGTGCTGGGATTACATGCACGCACCACCACGCCCAGACTCCAATCGCCGGCTCAGCGCACCTGAAGGCGGGGCCGGCGCAGCAAGCGGAAGCAGGGATCGAACCCTGGCAGCTGCGCTTACCTAAGCAAGCGCTTAGTCCGCTGAGCTATACCGCCAGCCCTAATAACTTCATTTATGAGGATAACCCCAGACATCATGTTACAGAATGATGTTCCAGATTGGATTTATATTCCTAAACAATCTAGGCCTTGGAAGCTCACACCCAAGGGAGAAGGAAGCTTCAGTACTGCCCCAGCTGGCAGCAGATCTGGCCATCATCCACAATGTACTTGTTTTAGGTGCATGACAAACACATGAGATTAAGGTCACAGAGGCTTCTACCCAGGCTGGACAATGTGCTCCTGAGAGGGCCATCTGTAAAGCTTTGATAGTACACTAAAGGTACATTAGAGATCCCAAAATGGTGGAGAAGCCAGAGCCCTGGTGGTTCTGGGGAAAGCTATTAGGAGTGAACAAATCATCATTTGACAAGGCATGATGGCTACAACCACTTGACCAGCTACAGTGCTATAGGGGTGGAGCCATCCAAGTTCTTTTTAATTAAATATAGGTACTTGTTCATTTCTCAGTGTACCCCAGAGAGGAATGGCTGTGGGAATGAGGAAAAGATCAAGAAACAAGAGCTGGGTCTGTTGGAGGCCTCTTTACCTGAGGCAAAGGATCAAAACAACAACAGTATGAACATTTATTTATACTCTTGCAAAGTTAGTTATCATGAGACACAAGATTGCCTAATAAGTAATGACTGAAATTGTCCAGTTGGGATGCCTTTATCAAGAATGAGGTGGCTTGACTGATTTAGGCACTCTGGCTCGGTCCTGGCCACAAACACATGATCAATTTCCAGCGTCAGCCATTCCCAACAGTTCATGCCTTGCCATTGATCATCCCAAGTGCTAAATATTGAACTATTGGATTTAGTTTCTGCTTTGTTGAGTACTGGCCTTGTTTTGCTTCCAAGAAATCAGAAGCCTTTCTAGTCTTCTATTTCTACTTAATAGAGTGGAAATATTTTGCATGTCTGTAGAGATTAATAATGTGAAAGAAGTTTTCTAATGTAAAACACTATTGTAAAATTCTATTTTTTGACTATTAATTATATTAGTAATTAATTGAGAGCAGAAAAAATGTTTTACCTTTTAAAACCTTGGTTGCTTCATTTTTATTCTTGATGATGTGTTTTGGGGGGAATATCACTTACAGGATGTAATTATTTTTTTCTTCAGATACGCAAAACATCTTGCTCTCGTATATGAAGCACAGATGCAAATATGGCATATAAGCTTATGTATCATGGGTAGGGCGCTTAGCGGCCGCGACGGACACAAGATGGCGACGGCAACCATAGCTCTCCAAGTCAATGGCCAGCAAGGAGGGGGGTCCGAGCCAGCAGCGGCAGCAGCGGCAGCAGCGGCGGCAGTGGTGGCAGCGGGAGACAAATGGAAACCTCCACAGGGCACAGATTCCATCAAGATGGAGAATGGGCAGAGCACAGCTGCCAAGCTGGGACTGCCTCCTCTGACGCCAGAGCAGCAAGAGGCTCTCCAGAAGGCCAAGAAATACACCATGGAGCAGAGTATCAAGAGTGTGCTAGTGAAGCAGACCGTTGCGCACCAGCAGCAGCAGCTCACCAATCCGCAGATGGCAGCTCAGCGGCAGCGGGCACTGGCCATCATGTGCCGGGTCTACGTGGGCTCCATCTACTATGAGCTAGGGGAGGACACCATTCGCCAAGCCTTTGCCCCCTTTGGCCCCATCAAGAGCATTGACATGTCCTGGGACTCCGTCACCATGAAACACAAGGGCTTTGCCTTTGTGGAGTATGAGGTCCCAGAA
>PVKA01004749.1:36658-96323 GCA_004027165.1 Ctenomys sociabilis | reverse complement strand
TTTCTTTCTTTTCTTTTCTCCCAGTTGTTCCTTTCAAACTAACCAATCATTCATCCTAACATATAAACACAAAAATAAGAATAAACTTAAAAATTATTTCAAGGAAACAATAAAAATGAAAGTAACAGTCAATGAATGACTCAATTTTACATTTATACTTCTAATTTTCAATGTTTATCTGAATTGAGAATCTTATTTTCAAAGCCTTGTTCACTGTTGCCCCTAGATAATTCACAACAAAAAATTATTTTGTATATGTACAAACTCCTTAAGATAAATGTAATAATTGTGTATTGCAAATATGCACTAATACATTTTGTTTTTTGAGATTATATACTTCAGGATACTTTATTTATTTGGGTTTTTTAAATGTATATAGTACAGGGTCTACAGGGTCTCACTACACATATCAGACTTTTAGTGATCATTCCTTCTTTTCAGCCTCCTAACTACTGGGATTACAGGTGTGCACCACCATGCCCAGTCTCAATCGCCATCAGTTTAGCAGGCCAGGAATTGCACCCTTGGCCCCTGCATCTGCCTAAGCAGGTACTTTAATCTGCTGAGCTATCTGGCTGGCCCTGTACTTCAGGATGACTTTGAGCTGACTAGGTAGCCCATGCTCAGCAATCCTTATATCCCAGCCTAGCCATATGCTAAGATTAGTGTGTGTCACCACATCTAGCTGTACTAACGTTTTCCAAAAGCTTAAGGGAAGAAATTTAGAAAATTTGAGGAATTGTTCAGCATTTGGAGCTAATTCATAACTGCAGACAGTCTAGGCAGGATCTTATTTTCATATAGAATATTCATAGTGTGAGCAACTTTTTTAAAAAAGAGAAATGAATTTATCACCTTATCTTCCAAAATATGCTGCCTTTACAAGTAGTCATGTTAATGTCCAAAGTAATCATTCAGTTTCTCATGAGAAAAGTCTCCAAATATTCAAATTCTCCACTTCTTTTTTGTCATGACATGAAATTATTTTGTTGTTGTTTTGTTTTGTTTTTTGGTACAACTGGGGATTGAACTCAGGGCCTTGTGCTTGCCACGGAAGCACTTATTCTACTGAGCTATTCCCTGGCCCCAATGACATCAAATTATTAAACACATGGGCCTTATACTAATATGATAATTTCTTTAATCTGAATATTTATCAAATTGTATGTAAAGAATTGAAAGTTAAATTTTTCTGTGTACTCAGCAAGAGCAGATTTTTATCTCTTTCACTTAAAGAAAAAAGAAATTACAGAATTCTTGGGAAAAAATACACATGCATAGGCTTGTACACAAGCATTATTTCATGGATGCAGTATTGATTTCCAATTCTAGAAAATATCTTATTGGATCATTTACAATGTAACTTTGACTTTTAACTAAAAAGTGTTTTAAATTCAACCCTTATATAGATTCATAGAGATCATAAATCTGTAGTTGCACCCACTCTGCAAGACCTAATACTCACCAAGCAACACCAAGGGGGCCACGTAACAGTGTATGCTCAGTGACCAGTAATAGAGAAAACATGCTTTGATTTTAGGGACCCTCAGTAGTTTACACTGGACAGAGAGCTTCCCTGATTTTGTCCCAAAGATACTATTTATTATTGTGCCAAGAAACAACAAGTTCTGTCTCAGAGATATAGTACCTATCTTCCAAAACTTCTTAGAAACATTCTCAGAAAGTTTTTCCCCAATAAAGTTCATCAATAGCTCTCCTCACAAAATATTCAGTGAAGTAAAAAGTGCATGGAAGATTCTCTCTCAACACCTACTTCTACCCACAAGACTCTTGTACGTGGTTAAAAGACAATCACTTTGGAGGGAGACTGAAGTCAAATTATGGATTACTGATCAGAACCCTCTTTCAGTCACACTGCTTGTTGAATAGTTACTGAGTCTCTACACTGGATCTTGCACCAATCACAGTCCGCACGAGACAGCAGTGAATAAAGCACAATATCAGCCTCCTTCAAACCTCCATTCTGCAGCCAAGAGGCCAGAATAGCTACAAAAGATATGCGAAGATATGGCCCTTTGTGTGTTTCACAACTACAGATTCCACAAATTGCGGATGGGAAATTGAAAACATTTCAAAAGTTCCCAAGTGCAGTATTGTCATCGATAAAGCACCATAATTAATCTGCACAAATGAAGCGAGACATAGGCACTCCCTGCTGTAGTCCCTGTGTTTCTAGAGCTGCTCAGTCATGCGCAGCCCCGCTCCTGAGCACTGTTCGCCTGGCCTTGCACTGCACAGTTACGACTACACTGATAGCATCTACATGGAATGAGTAGACATCTTCCTTTTTGTTCCCTACAGAATGCAGCATAACAACTCCTAATGCAATATATGAGTATGTTGTCATATACCGCAAAGTATATGACAACATATGAGTAGGTTATGGGCAAATATAAACCATTTTATATAAAACTTCGAACAATTATGAACTTGAGTATTCATAGAATGCTGTGGAACTAATCCCTTTTTGTATAAAAGGATAAAAGAGTTCACATTATTTTTAAAATAAAAGCAAAGTAAAGGGATACAAAGTAATACACATTTAGACCACGTAGCCAGTGCTGAGCTCTCTGATGAAAAGACCTGAGAAAACATGGAGCCGTGCAGCTATCTGAAGGGAAGCCATTTTCTCCAGAGGGACAGAAGGAGCACGATGGGCAGATTTTAGGACTCTTAAGAAGGTCACTGTGGGTGCAGCACACTGATTATGGGGAGTAAAAGTGTAGTGAACGATAATGTGAAGAATTAGAGGGGCGATAGGTCACAGGCTTGTGGAGCACTGTAGTTACAGGGGCCTATGAAAAGCCACTGGAAACTTGTGAGCAGAAAAACCAAGACCAACCAGACATAATTTTTAAAGCATTGGGCTGAAACTAGGTCATATGGCTCAAATGGTGAGAAGGCTGGAAGCTAGAAAATTTAGGATTGATGTCAGTAATCTGGTGAGAGCCCATGCTAGTTTACCTTGATGTGTTTGCAGTATAGAAACGTTTGTGGTATATACTGAACATTACCTGGTAAGATGTTCTGTATGTGAGAAAAAAATGGATCTATGTGGTGCCAAGATTTCTCATCTACTCAGTTATAAATATAAATAACTAGTCAGGAAAATACTACATAAGCACCTGTTTTTAATCACATTCTTAGACTCTGTCACTATAAATTTTTGAAAATGTTTAGAACATGGTTTAAAACTTTTCATTAAACTGACTAATCATTGAAGTACTGGAAAGCTCAGAGAAAATTCTGCTAAATGTAGGATGCTTCAATTTTAATTTCATGCTGAAATATGTAAATATTTCAATCCATGTATTTTCATAGACTGTCTTTGATTCAACTAGAAGTAATACTCTGGCAAATATTTGTGTAGGAGAAAACTTGGAAAAGTGAATCATCTTTATTTATAATTCTTTGGCTACTATACTGATTTCAGAGATTGGAAAAATTATAATATTTTTCAAATTAATACCAAATATGCAGAGAATATATTTATACTAATAAAATAGAGGTTGTAAAAATATTTTCTTACAAATTTAAATATTCCAGAGCAAAACTGTAGGATTTTAAATATCATTCTAAAATTATAGTAACTACCAAGTAGAGATAGCACAGTCTCAGAATGAAAATATTTTTTATTAAGCAAACCAAAATCAACTTTCCACAAACATATTGCAGCTCAATTCCTTCAGTGAATGTATAAAAGCATTTATTTAGCACTGTAGCATCTCTTATGGCTAGTCTATATCATGTCTGTATCAGTTCCTGTCCTCTGAAAAGCAGAAACCAAGACAAAATAGATACACAAGATAGTTATGAGAAAGTAGTGAAGGATGGAATGCATAGACTGTCTTTGATTCCACTAGAAGAAATACTCTGGCAAATATTACAGAAGAATTCGGAAGACACACATCTCACACATGTAAGGGTGACAAAAGAGGAGTCCTGGTTAGACCAAATTTTGGAAGCTAGCACACTTATTCCTTAAGGAGTGTCACTGAGGCCCGTGGAAAGTCATCTAGTAAAGATGGCCCAAAAGGACCGTTGTGAATCAGAATGAATGGAACATCTACCAAGCTCAGATGTTAGCAAAAAAGTAGGGGGAAGCTTTTGGGGTGCATGAAGTCACAATGGATCTGAGGAAATGAATTCAAGCACACTTCTCATGTGGGCTTTCTTGAACGTAGCACTGAACACTACACCTTATAATTATCACAAACTCTGAGAACAATTAACTGATGGTCTTTCTCAAACTTCAAGTAACACTGAGCAAAAGTCATCATCATTAACTCTTCTTTCAAATTTTTTTATTCATTTTAATGAAAAAAGATAAAATAGCAATGAATAGTTTTAAAACAAGTTATTAGGACAGTTGTAATAAGGAAAACATTGCATATTGCTGTATTCATAGTAATTATTCATAGTACAAGATGCAGACATACTATCCTGTCCAAACACTATTAGTACAAACCTTTCTTCTCACTGAACTAAAAGTAGCTCTCTATCCTAACTATCTGGTGCATACATATTTTTTTTTCACTATAAAAGTTCTTTTCAAATCTTTTCTTCAGCTAATGGAATCAACTCAATAATAGTTATGCTTCCCTTTTTATTTCAACCAAAGGACTTGGCATGTGCAATTAGTTTACACAAAGTCTTCCGGCAAAATGAAATGTCATGGTTTACAGCGGGGCATGCAATCACAACTTTTTCAGCTGCATATGTTAAGTCGTTCTCCTGAGGCATATTATCCTCCAATTAACACATGAAGGAGAAAGTTGTCTTTCTTTAGTGGAATTCTGTCTACAGACTCTCATGTGAGCATTGGGCTCGTTATATGGAATCATCATACACACACATCTTGTGAAAGTTATCTCCAAAGTTGCTTTATTCCTGCATTACCAAAACTGTCTTTTTTCTCAGTCTAGATGATGGGAAATGGGCTTATTACAAATAAAAAGTAATTCTAAATACTGAAATGAATAACTCAGTTGTCACATTTGTAGTCAGAGCAATTGGATATTTTCTGCATAAACAGAATGTGAACATTCAGCCTCTCTTAACAGTGCTATGTCCAAGGTGAAGGGGAGGGAGAAAAAAAAACATACCCATATTAGCTCATTTTTCGTATTAATTAATAATAATATAGTGTTTAAAAATAAACAATTTAGGAAAAATACAAACTCTGGACATAATTCCTTAAACAACTTCAAAGGAAGTGCATAATTCAAGATTATCTCTGATGAACTAATATTCTAAAAGCCAATAATTGGTTTTTGGACCCAAATTTCTATAGAAATTGAGGAAAATTTCAATCTCTTCGTAAGGAAAAATGGATCGAATTAAAAAAAAAAAAAAACAACACTGGCAACTGTTATATGTTAAAAACAAGGTAAAGTCAATCAGAAAACACTCTAGTTTGAAATAGCTTTGAGAATGAGTGATGTTTTAAGGGTCACTGATGTGTGGCATTGGGCTAAAATACTTCTAGGTCTAAATTCTCCCTTCTTTTCATATGGCACAGGAGAAAGTGAATTTACTTCTATTTTGATGTCTTCAAATGGAAAATGAGATAAAGTGAAAGTGGCAGGACTGTTTTGAATACTGAATGAATGACAGTATTTGGTAGCTTTAGAAAATATGAAAGCACATAAATTGTGCATCACAGGTATGTCTCAGTGACTTTCTTCCTTGCTGGGACAAAATACCCAACACTCAACATTGAAGGAGGAAAATATTTGGCTTTCAGTTTGGAGAGATTTCAGTTGACAGTCAGCTGGCTCCAGGATAGGCCAGCACGGAAGAGCAGCATCCTCGCAGAGGAGCAACAACAGCTTGTGGCATGGATGGCAGGAAGCAACACGCATAGTGAAGCAGTGCAGCAGCAAAGCAGCCGTGAGCAGCAGGAAAGGACAGCCACCACTTCCTGTCCCTAACATCACATCAAGGCTATCTACACTTAGGGCTGGCAGCAATCACGCCCTGGAAGGGAGACAACTTTAATCTCTCATCACACACCCTGGCTCTAGTCTACCCCACAAACTCTATCTATGACTCTATGAGACGTCTGGAGAACGTCTCAATGCAAGGTGTATGTTCAGATGCAGATATTTCTACCACACAGAATCTCTTTCTTTTTTCTTTCTGATAAAAGCTTGAATGTAGGCAAAAGAAATTATTAGCATCATTGAGTATAGTCAAGTTGAATATCACATAATTATCTCAGAGATATCTAAAGCAAAACAAATGGACAAATACCTCCCATTCAATAAATTTCTCTTACTACAACTTTGGCAATACCTTATAACTTTGAATAATAGCACCTATTCTGTGCTCTTAACAATTTTTCATCTTCTAGTGAGCAACAACTTTTTGAATCCTACGATAAAGTCTACATCAACAAGAATTTCTCAGGACAATGCAAATATTGTATGGATCCTGTAGCTTGAATCATAATTCCTTAACTGGCATCCTCTGAAGCCAGCTTTTCACATAACAATGCATCGTTTATCAGCATCATGTGCCATGGGCTTTCAAAAGTCTTGCACTACTGGCTCTCTGAAATTAGCTGTAGTATCTCAAGAGTTTCAAAAATTCACAGAGGTCATGACCTTTTTGCATAATCTGACCTCTTCTTTAAACCAACTCATACAAACTCTGTTCCCTGGGTTCTCATCAAGCAAGCACAACTTGCTGAGTTTCGCACATGAATGGTGTAACTTTCCCAGCACAACAGCTGCCTTTACCTACAGTTCTCCATGTGCCTGGTACTGTCTTAAATGCCTTCCTTGTCTCACTAAGCCTAAGTGAACTGTAACTGAAGGAAGGGAAGCGATTTGGAAGATGTCGTGGGTCAGTGAGCTCTAAATCCTGGGTCACAGGAAACACTTCTGCATTTAAAATTCATGCTTAACAATGCTAGATCACTGCCCACCTTCATTAGATCATAGTGATTTGATCATAGTCTATAAAAATATTCTGCAAAAATACTAAAGAAAACCTTTACTTTAAAATTCTGTACTTTTATGGATGGCAGGCAGATTATGTCACTGAAAAAAAAAGTAGGTTCAGAGTTTGGATGTTAAGGGATAACTAAAACAGCATAGGCTATGTAGGTGAGTTATCTAGTCTATCTAGATCTTAAAAGTCTCCATAACTGTTATTTAAAATCATTATATTAAAATATAAAAACTTGGAAATGCTCAGAATTCTTTTTAATATTCATTTGCTGTCTTACTGTGTTTGCTATAACAAAATGCCACAAAATAATTACTTCATAAATGACAATGAGTGACAAGTGAACTAATTTTTCACTTCTCTAGAGCCTGGAAAGTACAGTATCAAGTATCTGGAAAGGCCTGCCTTCTGCTTCCAAGACCTATTTGGCACATGCTCGGGAGGGAAGAACTCTGCACCCTCCCACCAAAGGAGGGAGAGAGGAAGCCAGTCAAGCATGACAAGAACCAAGTTTTAAAAGGTCATTAATTCCATTCATAGGGCCTCTCATAACCTAACCTAACCATATATGAATGTGCTACCTCTTAATATTATCACATTGACCTTTATGCTTCAATACCCAAATTTTGGAAGGGATCCATTCAAGTGAGCAACTTAATTCAAGGCCTATGATTAATATCATGCAGCATAGAGGAAATCACTCAGCTGTATGCATCTATCACCTTGATCTCACTCTAACCACTGGCTTTCCCTTACAGAACCTCCCTTAACCTTACAAAAGTGGTGGGAGACAATAATGTGACTTTTTTGGAATGGGAATATCAAGTTAGGTCCCCAAAGCATATTTCATTCTGGTATAAAAGTAATGAATTCCACGATGAATGATGTAAGAATGATCACTTAGTGCTCTTTCCACTTAGGGCTGGCCAGTATAGCAATCTGCATGAGATTTAGAAACACAAAGATATAATCTCCATGTTTAAATTTAAAGCTGTGTCAAGATTTTCTTCATTATGACATTTCACAAGAATCTCTTAAATATTTTTTGCCCTAGTTTCCTCTTATATTATTTTCCTATCACTCAGGGAAACAAACCCAAGAATCTAAAGGAGGAGAGATTTGTTGTGGCTCACAGTTTCAGTAGGCTCAGTTCCTGGTCTGCTGACTTCCAGGAAGAAATGGTACAGAAGAAGAGCACAGTAGAAAAGGTTCTCATGGACAGCAGAATAGAAGGGAGGAATCTGGGACAAAATTACACCTGTTCATATCACTTCCCCAATGACACATCTCTAGCCAGTTTCCACCACCTAATACAAGTCAGCTATGAACTCATCAGTATATCAGTGATGATGGACTAACGTACAAAGGACTGTAGCACTCCAGTGATCCAGTGATTAACCTTCCAAATCCATGAGACTTTTGGCACTTATTTTTAGATTCAAATCATAACCACTTTCTTAGTCTTGAAATTACGTAATAAGTAATCAGAAATGTTTTTCATTAGAGTTATGCTTTAGAGCACTGTAATAAAATTTTCCTGCTTATTGTCCCAAGTGAATTTTTGTTTCTTTGGAGATGTTATCACTCCCACAGATGTAGGGTCAACCAATGCTGCATCTGATCAGGTTTGCATGGAGGCTTCCACTGATGTGGGTCCACTCTGTGGACAGAAGCAGGCTCTGTAGCTCTGCACACTGTCACTGTATCTATATGTTCCTAAGCACCATTTACAAATCTTGGCCCAAGTATGTACACATGTGATGAAGGACACTAGCATCTGTACATAATCCACAGCATCAAAGTTACAGAAGATACGAGAGAAGGACACAGGTTCATCTCTTGGAATTTCTCTATGTTGGGTTCAGATCCAGTACAAGCAGCAAGATTAGTTCCTAAATTAGATTGCTTAACCAATTATTGTGGTTGTTTAAATTCCAATACCTATACTAAAGTTCTCTTTATATACTTAGCTGCATTTTTCCTTGATGAAGCTCTATTTGATAAATATGTGAGAATTATTTTGTAATTTTCAAACTTAAGCATATTTAAATGAATATGTGGTTATCAATGATCTATTTTTCCTGAAGTAAAGTCAACAGATGCAATGATTCTTTTTTTTTTTTTTTTTGTATTTTAGGGAAGGGTCTACAGGGTGTTCAGGGTCTCACTACTAGATCAGACTCCTAGAGATCCTGGTTACAGCCTCCCAAGAGCTGGGATTATGGGATTATAGGTGCATACCACCATGCCCAGTCTCAATTGCTCTCTCAGTGTGCACTGGGGGAGGGGCCAGCACACCAGGCCCAGGGATCAACCTCCAGCCCCTGAGACTGCTTGCAGGTACTTTAATCCACTGAGGTATTTGGCCAGCAAACAAATGCAATGAAACAGGGGGAAAGAAAGGATAAAACCCCCATATACACACAGCCTCATTTTTCCCTCCCTCTTACTATTTCCTATTTTTTTAGTACTTAACATGGAATCCATGTCATTTGCACATTACAATTACCCAGAGAATGAACCTTCTTTGATATGCAGGTTGTTTCTAATTGAAGCATTAGTTGTTGTCACTGTTTATAAAATTATTCTTTCATCTCTGTTTATCTTTTACATAAAAGTGTTTCACACCACCTATATCTGATTTTGTATTGCTTTTAATCAAAATGCATTATGAACTGTTTTCTGTTTTGTTTTATTTAGTAAGATTCTTGGAAAACAACATTCTGGTGTCATTTTCTACTGTTTAATTATTTTATTAAATCATCCATGATGTTCAGGATCATTCAAATATTTTAATGAAAAGAATAGTAACAGAGGAAATAAAAAAAGAATAGGCTAAGATGCTTTGTATAAGTAAAGCATGAAATCAATGATTTCAATAGAAGAAAAAATACTTTCTTATTACCATGAAGAATCCATTTCATGTGTAGAATAAAATGAGAAAGTGATATCTCAGCCTCGAGGTAAGAATCTCTGCTCAGAGGTTGTTTGTTAAGTAAAAAATTATGTATTATAATGTCAGATGGAGTAGGTTCTTCATACAGTTTGTGTTTTCATATTTTTTGAATGTGTAATCAGAACTTTAAATAAATGAAATTCATGCATTTATTAAAATATCAAAGCATCAAAATAAATGCATCTGTGTTTATTATACACCCCAGAAAGAGTCAAACATCTCTTGAAATAAGTAAAAATTGTGTGTTTGGTATACTGTTTAAATTCTTTCTTTAAAAAAACATCACATTTACGATGTCCACAAAACAACACATATGTGTAGCCTGCAGAGCGTTCAGAGGGGTAGGGAGTACGCTGTTATATACTCTTTAAAGTTTCAACATGGTTTAATTTTACCTTAGATCAAAGTATTCAAAAGAGACAGAAATGTTCCATTATTTCTTTGAGTAAAGGAATCTTAAAATGTATGATTTTTAAAGAACCATGTTTCTAGAAAATTGCTCATTAAGGGTAATTTCTAACCTTTCCTAGAAATTACCATTTTTTTAAAGTAAGTCATTGTTTGAACACCTTTAGACCTGGTTTCTAATAGTATTTAAAATGTTTCTTTAAACATTGAGTCTATTATTGTTTCTTTGATAATATAATACTGCAGTGAGTGTGGTATTAAAATATGAAGATATTTAGGAAAAATGATGGCACAGGCTTTTTGTCATCAAGAACATTTTTGTAACTGCCACTTTGCTTATAAAAAGAGAGATTCCTATCAACATGATTGTAAAGGGAAATACATTTGTGGGAAAATAAAAGCATTTTAGGAGACCATTTGGTACTTGCCACAAGCAATTAACTAAAGCTACATTACACATCACTTACAGCTTATTCAGAATATGCATAAATAATTTCAGTATTTTTTCTGTAATCCTATTCTACTTTTTTGTCTAAGACCTGTGATTTCTCTACATAGCTTCCTTAGTTATTCACAGACAATACTTCCATCCTTTCCTAATGTTCAATTTGAGTAATCCAGCCACTTCAAATACCTTATTACCTGCCATGCCTTACAGGTGGAAATTAAATCAGGAGGGATATCAGGAATTGCATGTGTGGCCAGACTTATATGAGCTTTACCACGATCGCAGGCCAGATTAGCACAAAACTGCATGCAGAAACTTTCAAAGTGTGCAGAGGCATTTACAATTTCAGAACAGCTTCTGAGAGCACCCACACGGCTTGAAAAAGTACAAGGGAAAGCCAAGCGATTGCTTACATTCATGAGTTTCTTCATTGTGACAATGAGTGGGAAAGTCTGTGAGCCTCCAAGACTGGGAGACAAAGGCCCAGCATTAGATATCATGTGGAAGAGAGAAACACAGAAAAGGTAGGAATAGTTGCACACATGCACACATGCACAAAAAGGCACAGAGATATGCACAAAAAGGTGAGAGGCATGTGAATCATACAATTTTCCTCTGAAAAAGTTAATGGCAAAAGGTTTTAAATATATAATTAGGCACCCTCAATGTAGTATAAACTTATCCTTGATTCTCAGCATTTTTTTTTTTTTTTTTTTTTTTGTCTTTTTGAGGCAGGGTCTCACTATGCAGCTCAGGCTGGCCTTAAGCTCACTTTGTAGCTCAGGCTGGTCTCGAACTCACAACAATCCTCCTACCTCAGCCTCCCAAGTGCTGGGATTACAGGCCTGCGCCACCACGCCCGGCTTCAGCATTTTTTTCATTCATTACTCTCTTAATAGGAGGTATATGCTCCAACTGCAATAGTTAAGGGCCAGGGAGATAGCTCAGTAGAATTAACAGTTACCTGGGAAGTTCATGGTCCTGAGTTCAATACCCATACCACAACAAAAGTTGGATCCAATTACACTAGCTATATATATATATGTATATAACGAATTACCCAAGAATTGGTAGCATAGAGCAATAAGTTACACTCAGGGAATCTTCAGGATAGATATTCAGACAAGGCGGTGATGGTTTATTTTTATTCCTTATCGCCAGCGGCCTCAACTGGAAGATTCAAAACATAGGCACTGCAGTAATCCTAAGGCTTATTAACAAATATGTTTGGTGCTGGATGAAGGTTTTGGGAAGTGGCCACTGTTTTTTTTTTTTTTTTTTTTCCTGTATTTTTCCCTCTTGAGCTCATTTAGATATTTTAGAGTGGCTTGGTTCATAAGACAAGTTTCTTAAGAAATAATGTTATAAATTTTTAATCCTTTGCATTATCTAGCACTACAAGCTATTTAGCCCTACTCCTGCTGAACTCTATCAATCCGATTAATCACAAATCTCCACCCAGAGGCAAGGAAGGAATGCCCGTGCCAGTATATGTGGGCTGAGGCCATTAATCTGCATCAGCCTGCTCCCCTGTACTCTGAATTGCTTTCTTCCTTAGTTGGTTCCACTTTCGGAAGCAGTTCTGAAAGTCCTTTGTCCTGAGTGTCTTTATGAAAAGTGATAAGAAAAACACAGTGAAGGGTGCTGCCGAGGGCCATCCATCAGAGAGGTGGGGTCGCGGAGCCTGCTGACGTATCCTTGTCACCGTTACTGAGGCAGCTGTGACACTGTAGCTAAGGACACTCAGAAAAGACTTCAGAACTGCTTCAGAAAGTGACCAGAAGGCACGAGTGCATTTGAAGCGAGCAGGACCATCTTCTGGCTAATGAAGGGCAACTTGCCTTACTGCAATCAAATGGTTCTTTATTTAATATTAACCAGAAATTTCTATCACACCTCTTAATAGGCAAGAAACAGTATAAAGCCCACAACTAGAACTTACACTTCTTTCAGGGACTGTCTCATGTTCAAATTCATTCACTTAGCTTAGTCCCATTCTTTGGTTCATTCCCTGCTACCCATCCCTTTCTCTCGTCTCTCTCTCTCCATCTCTCTCTGTCTCCCTATCTCTATTTCTTTCTCTCCTCTCTCTTTCACTCTACGTCTGTCTCTCTGACTGTTTCTCTATCTGCATTTCTCTCTTTTGTCCTTTCTGTCTTTCTATCTCTGTTTCTCTCTTTTCTCTATATACGTGTCTGTTCTGTCTTTCTGTGTCTCTATCTATCTCTTTCTGTTCTCTCCTCTCTGTCTGTCTATCTCTGTCTTTGTCTGTCTATCTTTGTCTTTGTCTGTCTCTATCTGTCTCTGTCTCTCTCTGTGTCTGTTTCTGTCTCTATGTCTCATTCTCTCTCTATCTCTACCCCTGTTTCTCTCTCTTCTCTCCTGTCTCTGTCTCTGTCTCTGTCTCTGTCTCTCCCTCTCTTTCTCTCTCTCTCTCTCTCTCTCTCTCCCTCTCTCTCTCTCTCTCTCTCTCCCTTACATATGGTTTACTAGGGACTGAATGCAAAACTTACTTATCAACTAACTTCACTACATCCCCAAGCCTTTTTTATTTATTTCTTTATTTTTCAGTTTTGATATAGGCTCATACTAAGTTATTAAGTTGCTCATGCTTGGCTAGAACTGATCCTGGAAAGCCTGCCTCATTCTCCCAGAGACCTGGTGTGACAGGCATGTACACGCACATGAGGCTTCCTGGCTGTTTCAAGAAGCATGTTCCTACATTGTTATGATGAATACATTCAAGGTTCAGGCTTTAAATTGCATCATATATTTTATTTTATATCGTAATGTATATCCAACTACACTTTACTAAAGGAGTCAGCATGTTGTATGACAGTGGTTGGACTGTAGTCAAGTCATCTACTTTATAATAATACTGAACTCTTAGGACTTTAGAGTTTTATTTAGAGATGAAAATTATATGAGACCAATTTGTTAAAAATAACCACACTTGTGAAAGAGAACATATAATATAACTATCCCAGAGCCTAGAAAGAGCCTTGATATTTCTTTTTTTTTTTTCAGTTTCTATTGGTTTATTGAAAGGAACAGTTAATGATGTATTTGTCTGATATATTTTGCATGCCTATTTCTGTGAATCTGAACAACTATTTTGGAGATATCTGTTAAAGTTGATAATCCTTTTTTTTTTTTTTCATCACAAATAGGACTTTTTCACATTAAAAAATCTGGGTCTTAAATGGACTCTTGGGCTAGTGGTTCATATCCATCAACTCATTCAACTTCAGTTCCAGTCTCATCTCCAGTAGCCCTGCCAGAGCCACTACCTTCACTATGACGCTCCATGAGTTTTCCCAATTCAAACTTGGGATTCTTCAGCATTTTTACTTTTCTGTTGAAGACATCATGAAGAGGATAGGTAGACTGCCAGCCTTTTCTACATCTTTTCCAATGTTGTCTGAAACCAGTTTATTTATTTATTTATTTATTTTGATAAATTAATACATTGCAAACTGTTTTCATAACGTTTTGGTATTGTACAAGGTGCATACATGATATTATATTTACAGATATTATTTCAGCAGATATCTCTTATCAGTGAATTAAGAGTGTAGCTGCTTACTTATCTTATGTTTTTATACCTGAATTATATCAAAAATTCAATAATTATTTTCCTAGTGGATGACCGTAGTACTAGAAGCTGACATAATATCTTGTCCAACCACCATTAGTGCAGATCTCGCCTCTCATAGAATTATGTAGAAGCACAGCGTTATCTATCCCAACTGTACTGTCCATACACACACATCATGATTTTTTCTTTCTACACCCCTTCCTTTGTCTACACCTGTCAAAAGTGGACACTCCATTGACATTCAACTAACTTAGGTGCTTGAACTCGACACCAATTCATGAAATGCAAATAAAAACAACACTGAGATATCATCTCACTCCAGAAAGAATGGCTATCATAAGGAAATCAACCAACAACAAATGTTGGAGAGGCTGTGGGGAAAAGGGAACACTTCTCCACTGCTGGTGGGAATGTAGACTGGTACAACCATTGTAGAGGTCAGTGTGGAGACTCCTCAAAAGAGTAGGACTAGAAATCCCATTCAAGCAGGCTATCTCCCTACTGGGAATTTTCCCAAAGGACCTGGATTCATTGTATCATAGACATATATGTGTACCTATGTTTATAGCAGCGCAATGTGTGATAGCAAAGTCTTGGAAACAACCAAGATGTCCATCACATGAGGGATGGTTGAAAAAGATGTGGTATTTCTATATAATGGAGTATTACTCAGCTATTAAGAATGATAAGTTTGAAGCATTTACACTGAAGTGGATGCCACTTGAACATATACTCGTAACTGAAATAAACCAGACACACATGTGTAAATATTGTATAGTCTCCCTAGTATACCAAGCGAAAAGCAGAAATACAAAAGGTAACATAAACAAGTAAAATCAATTGAGTCAAATAAGGCAAAGTGAATGGCATATGCTACAGGATATTAATCAGCTTTTCTTCTGGATGGTTAACAACCTAAGATCACAAGTCAGAGTTGGAGAAATAGAAGAGCACAAGGCCAACCAACATTTTGGCCCTAGCCTTTCAAGGTCAGCGAAGACTCAGGACATAGGAGAACCTGTAGTGCAACATCATGAAACTCAGGTGAGCTCCAAATTTTCTGAACAAGGAGATTATGGAGCCACAGAGGAAAGAGATTGAAGTTCTAAAGTGTGCCTGGGGAGAGTCGCATGAAAAGAAAACTTTCTCTCAAGCTCTCAAAGAGAGCAAACTGGTCAAGCATGGGCCGTGACTTATCCACATGGATGACACAGACAAAGGAACTACAGAATAATGTACAGGACTACAAGATAAACCCTGAGAGGACTTCACTGACCACATAGAAAATATAAAGTTCATGTGTTGGTATATAAGTCTTGATCTACCTAGGTCTTAACCATCCAGCAGAAAAGTATAAAAATGAAGTATACATCGTGAGGCCATAATATTAAGCTGAGCTGTAAATGGCTATGGTCGACAATTTCTTTGAATAACTCGCTATGGTTGTAGATATTTCTTTAAGTTATGAATTTACTGATCTTTCCTGGAATGATCAGTGAATTCTTCTTCCCCTTTTGTCCTTGTAGGAGACATCATAGTCCTTGTTCACACTTGTACAGCAGCTGCTTTGGGCCTTAGGAGTTTTTGTAAGTTTTGAGGACTTAGATGTGTGCCTACATTTCCAGAGATGAAGAGCGAGATAGTGAGGTGTTTAGAGGAGGCAACAGTGACACTCTTCTGGTGTGGTCTGCAGAGGAACTGAACTTGGAGCCAGAAGTTAAGAGACCTGTGTTCTAGCTTATTCTCAGCTCTCACAAGGACTGGTTGCTCTGAGGCACCGGTGCGTGAAATCAGCACTCTTGAGAACTACAGAGGCTCACTGTGCTCATGAGCATGTGTGAGGAGCTGGAAGGGCAGCGATACTTCACCAAGGAGCATCAGGACTAATGAGGGGACCAGAGGAGGCGTGCATTCAGGGCGGTGGTGAAGGGTGAGGCGCGCTCATGAACGCTGTACTCAAGTGTACTGTTTCATGGCTTAAGTGAATTTTGTGATAGGAAATTTGATTCTTTTATTTATTTATTTTATTTTTTTGGTGGAACCAGGGATTGAACTCAGGCCCTTGTGCTTGCCTGGAAGCACTTTGGAGATTTGGCTGAGACTGACACTTTAGGATTGCAAATCAGAAAATTAGACTAGACCCTGGAGGACTTAGTGACTTAGTGAGATCCCATCTTAAAAGACAAAGTAAAGAAGAAAAAAGGAGAAGTCTGGGAATAGAGATGTGTGAACCCCTGGGTTTATTTCCCAGTGCAAAAATGAATAAACAAAACAAAGGAAAACAAAATTCTTTTAAATTTATGTAAAGGAAGAACAACAACATCAACAAGAAAACAACCCAAGCTAAATACTTCTTTCTGTCATAATTCCTGATTTGGTTTGCTTACCAAGACTCAGGTAACTTTACTAATATTTCTGTGTATGAGAGTTTTATTTGCAAATACACTGGTAGAATGTACTCACAATCAGGTTTTTTGTGTGACCAAATGCCATCAGAACCAACTACAAATAAACAATTTCACTTTAAAAATAAACTTAACACAGAGGATTTTCAAATTTAAACATTAATTTTTGTCAACTAAGTATCCTTAGCAAGAAAAAAAGACCAGATAGAGAAAAATAAGGGCTTTCTTTAATATCTCCAGCTTTTCTTCTGTGGCTTACAGAGCCTTAGCCAAACAACAAAAGTGAAAAAGAAACTCTGAGCATTACTTGTCAAAATTTTTTTAGAAAAATAAATAAATGAAAGAGCATAAAAGGGCCACCACTCCAACAATGTCAGCTTCATCTTAAATCACCAAAAGACACTTCGCAGTAGGGAAAGGATCCCTGGTGCTCAGATTTCTTTTTGAAAGGAAAAATGTGGTCTGTACAGCTTCAACATTTCTGAAGCATTTTATAGCCAATCTTTGCAGTGTTCCTCAGGGGAGGCTTTCCTGTCCAGCTAAACACACACACACACACACACACACACACACACACACACACACACACACACACTGAAATTTATGGCAAGGATTACTGAGAAACATTATGGGTTAACAGACTCATTAAAAGCCTATGGAATTAATAGCTCGGAACCAACATATGCTTTTAAATAAGTACACAGCATGTTGGACATGTATATATTCCACCTCAAAGATTTGCATTCACCAGGATACAGCAGAACTTTAAGAAGTGAGGTTGTGTAGTTTGAGTTAACATAAACTTGACATTCAGATGATATGAGTATTTATAAAGATGGGTGTGCTGTGGCTGAGAGCAAGAGAAATAGGTATAACTGGCTTACTAAATAATTAGTTGATTTAGACCTTATTAATATAAGGTGCAAAATAAAAGAGACTTGCCCAAGTTACAAGCTGACTTTGAGGGTTTCTTCCTGTTCTCAGTGTTGCTGAAATAGTCATTGTCCCAGGGAGGTAGATAGAGCTTATTTTCAAGATCATTACTATTATGTGTCATGATTTTCCTATGTGTCGTGACACATATAAAAGTGCTTCTAAGTGTGACAAGCCTAACCATGATCTAAACAAAAGACACTGGGTTAAATGAGCTAGCTAAAATTCAGAGCAGAGCCAAGCGTGAACGTACGTTCAAAGGAACAGTTACTGTTCTATGGCACCTATGTTGTGAGAAGCCAACAGTACAAAGAAAAGAAGCCTGAAAAATGTGAGAATATCTCTTCACTTGTTTCATACTTATACTCTATTTGTTATTTTTCCTAGCCTTCTATATTTATCATTGCATTTTTTCCTTATAATTGCCTAACACACCTTCATGTGCTTTTATTAAGACACAGATTTCCTTTATAATTCAATGAGGCACAAGGAAACAAAAAAGGAAAAAAAAATCATTCAGCGTTTTAGCATTGTCTAGTATCCTCTAAATTATCAGACATTAGACAATTAACAACACAAGCTGTTTAAAAATACATATTTTCAGAGGCTTGACCACTGAGTTAAATGATATTGCTGGACTTGTTTCTCAGATGGGAAAGGATGATGTGTTTAGAGTGCACACCAGGCAGAAGGAGCAATATTTTTGGAATTACATGGTACCATTCATCTTGAAAATGGCCAAGCACCAGTAAGCTCTGTTCCTATTTGTTCTGCTATTTTAAAGGATGATTTAGACTCTGCTGTAACCTGAGTTGCTCCATTGTAGTTGTTCATGATTTTAAAAGACATCGGCATTTACTTTCTTAGTGTGTTCACAGAATAAACAAACATTTAGGTATTTACTCTGCACAGCTCAAATCCGTGGCTCTACAACTGTCAATATCTCAAATCCATTAGTCAAATGCCTACAAAAGTACAGAAAGTAAGCAGCTAGAAGCATCAACAAACAAGTGCAGAACTCTATAAAAAGATGCTCACTTTGACCTTCCAGTTTACAGTATGCAGTCAGCCCTCCAATCCACCCTTGAGCTGCATTCAACCATTATAATTCAAAACTGTTAAAAAAGCAATTAAGTCTGTTCATGAAATGTACAGACTAGCTTTCTTGGCATTATTCCTGAAACAACACAGTATTATATCTATGCACATAAATTTCAAATTGTGCAAGATATTAAAAATAATCTGGAGACACTTTATATTATTGAGCAAGAAATGCATAGGTTATATGTAAATACCTCATTTTCTATGAGGTATTGGAGTGGCTGTGAAGTTTTCTATTTGCAGAAATTGTGGAGTTAATTCACTGTGGACACTTGGGAGAATGTAATATCAGGGCAGCATACAATGCAATGGACAAACTAGATTTCTCTGAAGAATGAACAAAAACTCCTCTGAAGCTGAGCATAATGGCACGTGCCTACAGTCTTAGCAACTCAGAAGGCTGAGAATGGAGAATCTGGAATAGGGGTCCAGCTTGGGCAATTTAGCACAGTACTGATTCAAACAAAAATTCTTTTGATTAATCTCTTGAAACTTAATTAATTGTTATTAGTAGATTCTATAAACAATATCATTTCTGACAATAACTTTCACATACCTATTGGTCAATAATAAGACAAAAAAAGCAAGATTTCTATTTAATTATCTTTCCACCTCTCTGGTTTCTGCATGTATTCTTCTACCAAGTTAATTAAACTCTTCACCACTGGAAAGCTTCATAGCTAATCAAGTACTTTCTCAGGACTCAGATCTCAACATGGATGTTGATTGTGTGTCTGTTAAAGTCTATTGTTTTTGCAATCTCTGTGTTATTTAACTTTTACTTCATATAAATCCTTTAAGAGACATAACTTCAATTCACAAACTAAGAATCAAGAGATCAAATAGCAGACAAGATATCAGAACTAGTTCTCCTTGCTATGGGAGCCTTAACCCTAGGATAATCCGTCTCTAAAGATTGTGCAATGGCAATCCCAAAACATAATGAATGCTTTTGTAATGTGGACCATAAAGTAGTTTTGTGGAATAGATTCATTCACTTTTTGGCAGTCAAATATAAGACAGCACAGCAACCACCAACTAAAACTAGCGATGTCACCCTTCTCATTGCTGAAGAGGCTTTCACTTTGCAATCTTTGCCACATATATCATGTGTCAATTTTCAATATATCCTTCTGCTTCACTCTTTCTGCTCAATCATAGTGACCCAGATTTACACCCTGAACCCTTTCATTGGGTTCTACATTTGTATTTTCTAGAGTCAAGGTGACCTCTGTGAAATTTGCCCCTTCAAAATTCTTGTGCTGAAGTCCAAATTCCAAGTACCTTAGAGTGCTACTCTGTCTGGTGGAAGAGACTTTCAAAGGTTTTTGAATTACTACGAAGCCAATAGTGCACGCCCTGACCCACCATGCCTACCGTCTTTTTAGGAAGGATACGCACAAGATCCCGGGTGTGTGTGTGCACAGAAGAAAGGCCATGTGAAGAGAAGCCAGGAGAGAGGGCCCTTAGAAGGCTTCTAAAATTGTGAGAGGAAGAACAGAAGCAAGGGAGGGAGGCAAGGAGGGCGGGAGGAAACAACACCACATTTATTTTAGTCTTGGAATTTTAGCCTCCAGACATGTGAGAAGATAACTTTGTCACTTTTAATGCACCTAGTCTGTGATAATTTGCTGTTGCAGCTGTAGCAAAATAATACTGTGGCTTTCAAATGATGCTTATACAAGTAGAGAAAGAATAAGAAAAAAAAGTAAGAAGCTTTCCTGTGAACCTCTTGTTAAACAAATGCTTTTAAGCAAGACAGTGTGGATGATGGCTCATTTTGTGCAACTAAGATGTGATCATTAATGATAGATTAAAGTATCAGCCCTGTTTTCTTTTTCTTTTTTTTAACACAAGTGCCTGAAAATGCCTTAACACCAAGACCAAGTCACAATTAACTTTGCATTTGGGACACTTATTCTTGGTAAAGAACACAAAGTAATTGTAAGAAAGCACTCCTTGCATGTGCCTGTTCTGCTTATTCTTTCTGTAACATCTCATTTTTCCCTTCATAAAAATCCTTCAGGCAGATGGTATGGAACAACGTCCCACGATTTATTCTGCCAGAAAATTCCATGACCAAGAAATTCAAACAATAATTAGACAAGAAAGACAAACTTGTAATTTTGAAAATTTCTAAAATGTAAGTTATAAATGTATATTTGTTGGAGTCTTGAATAGCTGGTAAAGCAAAACCAATAGGCAGTCTACTTGAAGCTACCTCCTGACACTGGAGTCATGATGAAAAATGAGGACAGAATCTTAATCTTTGTCCCTTTTCATGGTTCCAGAGATAGATCTTGGAAACTTGTACTTGCCTAGCAGGCACTTATTCCACTGAGCTATATCCTCCACCCTAGAATCCTAATCTCTGTGCATTATTAATTAAATTTATAATTAAAGGACCATAAGTATATGAAGGCAACAATTAAGAACCCACATATTAACCAGCAAAGAAACAATCTTAACAGAAGAACAGAGAGACTTAAGCCAAATTGTGGCAGGTCAAGGAAAGGTTCTTGCAAAAACTGAAATATTTATACTTTTTGAGTAAGTTTAGAGGTCTCAAGCAAAGGGAAAACATGTTTGGTATGGATGTAAGAAAGGTGGTGAAAGTTGAATTGGAAGAAGAATAATTAGCTTGCTTAAAGCTTTGATTATTTAGGTTCTACATCCAAAAAACAAGGGGAGTTCAAGAAGCACATAGCATTATTACTCTCTCACATTTATATAAAATAGCAGTATCTAATTATTCTGGACTCTAGAACTACAGAACACTTACAGAAATCACACTTATGTTTGGTTATTTAAATCTCCAGCAATACTAATGAAATGATATTATATCCTCAAAGCTCCAGCCAGGGTAGCTGAATGATTTATGAAGCAAAGTAAAATAAATTAACATAAGCAAAGTTTATTATATGACCTTCATTTAATGCACTTTCAAATATATTACACTGGAGGACTCTGTATTGTACTCAAGCATTTTTGGTAATAAAAACTTTAGTAGGACAAACCTACTAAATTTGCTTATTCAGTAGGATAAAATTACTTATTTGCTTCATTACCAAATTATCACTGAGTGAGCTAGGATAGTTAGAAATGAAAGACAGGGCCAGCCAGGTAGCTCAGAGGATTAAAGCTCCTGCTTAGGCAGACACAGAGCCCTGGGACTGCATTCCTGGCCTGCCTACCAGCCTTGCCCCCCACTCCCCAGCACACTGAGATGGTGATTAAGACTGGGCATAATGGCAAATGCCTGTAATCCAAGGGCTTGGGAGGCTGAAAACAGGAAAATCACTCTGAGGCTAATCTGTGTAGTGAGATCCTGGAGACCCTGTACTAAATACATAAAATTAAAAACAAAAAGAAATGAAAGAAAATAAAGAAACTTAAAAAGAAAAAAAAAAAACTATGACAGAAACAGAGAAGCCGTAGCTTAAATTGCTTGAGTTTTCATGTTCACATACTCATTATGCTTGTATGAGTCTAATGAGTATATCCAATATATAGATATATAGTTTCCTAGTAAACTCTCCTTTGGCACACAAGGCAGCATTCCTGTCTTCTTACAAGTATGTCTAGTGAAGGTATCATAAAACTATGAAGATATATTAACAATTATACTCTATATCTCTACTCTCGAAAGAATATTAGTCTTAATGTAAATATAATTATTTCTTGTTTTGATAAAATAAATATATGATCATTACACTTAAAAGTATGTAAACTTAGGGAATCACATTGTTTTAATTATCAACAACTACAAATTGTTACAGTGAATATTTAATATTGTTCTGTATTTTCTTAGTGAGCTTTTATCAGAATTGTTATCTGTGTCAGTTCAGTACTATATTCAGCAGCATATAGTGACAATTGATTACAATAGCTTAATGGATCTCTCTAACTTTCCTAATTTCTTTTCCTAATTTTCTGTAGTTGTATTTGTTTTGTATGGCAAGCAGAAGATAACCCAGGGCAGACACCAAATTTCCCCTTTCTCCTCCTCCATCCTTGCTTGATTCTTTACATCCAAGGCAACCTCACCTTAGCCATTCCAGGAAGGAGGATGAAGTATAAAAGAACTGGACCCAGTGGTTCCTGAGTCAGGCACAATTCCCTAAAAGCCCACACCAGGATATTCTTTGCTCACTACTATCTTAAAGAGATTTAGCGGGACTGTGCTTAGCTGAGCATTTTGCACTCAAAAACAAATCAGTATGAAATGGAATAAAGTAGATATTTCACAGGCATCTAATATATGCCTCAAGATTATACAGACTGCAACTTTACTAACTGTATTACGCTCAAATTATATGCAATTTTTCATAACTTGAAAAGTATCCATGAACGTGACTATAATCACCACATGTCTTCTTAATCATTCATTTACTCATTTTCCTATTGAACAGATATTTATGGATCTTTTTCATTTTTAAATATAACACTGTTTGGTATTTCGCAATATTTATGGTCAATGATGTTTTATACAACTACTATTTCAAGAAGTAAGTTGGTATTTTAGACTTACAGATTTCATCTTACAGTTTATGCTCTTTTTCAGTAGCATATAAAATATATTACTTAAATAACAAATCTTTTTCCAGTAAAGTGCACATAAACAGATTTCTTTGCCTTGTTTTATCTTCAGCACGTACATTATTTTTAATCATGGACAACCATTGCTACCACAAGTTTCTGCTTTATAACAAATTAAAATCATAGTCTGAGGCTTCTGATAAGCTGATTTTCCCTGACTCTAACACCAAAAAGCAGTAGAGCAGTTGTACCAATCTAAGGATATCTCTGTGAAGTAATGCATGAGGGAGAGTTTTGTCAGTGTTTCACTCTGGCTAGAAATGGTGAAAGGACAGAGAGAAAGGCAGGAACCTGAGAAAGAAGCTGAGAGTTCTTGAGTGCACTATTATGAAATGAGATAAAGACAATCTGAGAAGGTCACCTGCACTTAAGACTCTTCTGTCACATATACCCCTGCCTGCCCCACATCCCTCCTTTGTGGACTATTATTTAAGACACTAGAACAGAGCAAAATTCCCTTTATCAAATGTTAGTTCATTTTGAAGTTATTGAAAAACTTCAGCATACTTAAATTTCATTAATAAAAGTGTGCTTAATTTCCTCACCTTTTTTCTGACTGACAGGGAACCAAATTTGTTTACATTGTACTTAGAACTCCTCTCCTCCCCCAAAGTCTGTGCCTGTTAACTCAGGAGAGTGTGATGGGGTGACTAGAGGTGGGTCCACTTATATTATGCTATGCCAAATGAAAGCTATTAATCTGTATGGCTAATAAAAGGAGGGGAAGAGGGGCTGAAGGAATTATAGAGGAAAGGAGAAAAAAGAACCAAGATATATTATGTACAGGTACACATTCTCTATGATTAATGTGATCTTTATGTTTACCTAAAATGTACCAAAAAATGAATTCAAAAATTTGAGGAAAATATACTTTAAATCACCTTTCTTATTTAATCATAGCCTGCTTCTTGACATCCTCCAGGTCTATCCTAGTCTGAAACAGGTACTAGTAGCAGGTACTAGGGTTCAAAATGTGCAGAGTGGGCTCAAAGTCATGTGCTTGTTTCTCTACACAAGTTTCTTGTGTTTGTCACTTGGAGAACTTTTCAAAGTGAAGCTCTGGGGAAAACTCCATTTTTACATGGCAGTGATTATTTTCTTTCAATTTCGTCAATTCAAGTTGTTGGAGCATCAGATGAAGTTAAGATGATGAATTAGGAAGAGGCTGGCTTTCTGAGAGAATTGCACCCCGAATTTCCCTAAAGATTTCAAATGCCTCCTGAGATCAGGCCCTAGGTTAGAGACGCCACACGCCAAGAGGACTAGCTGATTAAATGGGGCACTTGAAAACATGCTGTTTTGCTTTTCAAATAAATATTAGCATAACTCCTATGTAAAGAAACTTACTTTAAAACGTCATCAATTTCTTGTCTAACCACTTTAGAATCAGTGCAACTTAGGCAAGCAAGTGATAAGAAGACAGAAAGTTCCCGACTTACAAACATTCAAGTTGTGAATGGTACAAATGGACCTCACACTGGCAAAGCCCAAGCATTTGTGGATGAGAACAAATTGTACCTGTGGCTCGTGTGCAAGCTGCATATTGTCCAGCTGTACTGCTGTGTGCTCCCTATACAGTGTGGTAGTGTACAGTAGGTACTGTAGTGCTCAGCCACAGCCCTGCCTGTCTAGAAGCAAGAGGGAAAGCAGTGGTGTCATGGAGCAGACTGCTAGGAAGCACAAAGCGTGACTTTGTATGTCTGTGCTGACGGTGCGTACATTGTTGGACTTACAAGTGGCTGCATTATACTAACAGTTTTCCCAAGCAGAACCTGTTCATAAATCAGGACTTACTGTAGTGTGTTGGCATAAATGAGTCTAATATTGTCTGCAAATTTTTTCAAAGGGAAGACAAATCGAGACACTTAGATAATAATTTTTATATTAATGGATTACAGTAAAGATTGATTATCAGTGAACTCTATCTCTTTGATTGAATAGACAACTAATAAAATGTTAAATGTAGTCAGATATGTAAGGCATTTTTAGATTCCTTGCCAGAGCAATACTGCCTGAATGACTGATATTAATGAAATGACTACAGTGTTGTCCCATTATCTGTCTTTGGCCTCTTCAACTTAAAATGGTATGCTAAAACCAAGAGCACACAAGAATTGTGGAAGATAGCTTCACTTAAAAATCTACATACAAAGAAGTTCCAGCTTCTGTCATAATCAAGAATGTTGAAATTATATATAAAAGCCTCACTTGTGCCCAACCAAATCTAGCAAGCAGGACCTAATGAGCTATGAAATATTTGTGTGTACACTGTGCCCATGCTACATGAGCTGAACTCATCCACCTGTGCTCCTTCATCAAAAATCTTAAGATGGAAGAAATCAGACAATTTTCAAGCTAGCAAATGCACCTCTAGGCCAATGCAATGAGAAAAATACTAAAGCTTGCAACAAAGAAATGATAACGAATGAAGAAAAGGAGTAATTATTTCTGCCTCTTGAATTGGAATATGTATGTGAGAAGACCCAACATTAGATTGTATAAAATAAACCTAATTTGTATGAACAGATGTAAACATGTTCCTTTTCTTTGTACTTAAAATCATAGCAAAAGCATACAGTTAAGTAACTCTGCCTGAGATCTCTATATCAACAAAAATTGAATTTTAGAGAATTGAATTTATTTTCAACACTAGGACTTATGTGAAAAATATACCTTCATGCTAACCTATAGCTCAGTTAAAATAAAAATGCAACTTCAAATATCTGTCTAATGAATGTACAAGACTTTACAATATGTTTTTTTTTAAAAAGTATTTAGTACAGGGTCTGCAGGATCTCACCACACAGATTGGACTTGTAGTGATCCTCCTGTTTTCAGCCTCCCAAGCACTGGTATTATAGGTACGTACCTCCACACCCAGTCTCACTTGCCATCTCAGTGTGCCCCAGGGGTGGGCCAGCATGGCATGCCAGGAATCGAACCCCTAGTCCCTATGCCTGCTTAAGCAGTTGCTTTAATCTGCTGAGCTATCATGTTAGTCCTACAATATGTTTCATGTGGGGAGTTCGAGGCAGAAAGACCCAGACTTGAAACCCAGCCTGGGCAGTTGAGAAACTAAACGAGACTAAGAGAAAATTCAGTTTTAAAAAAGTGGTAGCAAATTAAATGATTAGTGCGTTCGTTGATAGAGGAATGGAAGCTGAAGGTGAACATCAAACCATGGAAGAGAGCACTGAAAAGAAGGAAGTAGAAAAGAAGAAACTCTCTAGAGTTAAGCAGGTTCTTGCTGATATCGCCAAGCAAGTGGACTTCTGGTTTGGGGATGCAAATCTTCATAAGGACAGATTTCTTCGAGAGCAGATAGAAAAATCTAGAGATGGATATGTTGACATCTCCCTACTGGTATCTTTCAACAAAATGAAAAAGTTAACTACTGATGGCAAGTTAATAGCCAGAGCATTGAAAAGCTCAGCTGTTGTTGAGTTGGACTTAGAAGGGACCAGAATCACATGAAAAAAGCCTCTGGGTGAGAGACCAAAGGATGAGGATGAGTGCACTGTATATGTGGAATTACTTCCTAAAAATGTTAATCACAGCTGGATTGAAAGAGTATTTGGGAAATGTGGCAATGTTGTTTATATAAGTATACCACATTATAAATCTACTGCAGACCCAAAGGGATTTGCCTTCATGGAATTTGAAACAAAAGAACAGGCTGCAAAAGCTATTGAGTTTCTTAACAACCCACCAGAAGAAGCACCAAGAAAACCTGGCATAGTTCCTAAAACAGTGAAAAACAAGCCCATCCCCAGCTTAAGGGTCGTTGAGGAAAAAAAAAAGAAAAAGAAAAATAGGGGCGAGTGAAGAAAGAAGACAATGTACAGGGAAAGGAGGTGAGTATGGACACAAGCAATGACAGTATATGTAAAGTAAAAAGAGGTAAAACTGGCTCTGAGGGCTCTGAAAGTGTGGAACCCCAGAAACAAACCAAGAAAAGGAAGAAGTGAGACAGAACCGAAGTGTCCGGCTTAAGTGATGAGAGACCCACAAAGAAAAAGAGAATCAGCTCTGCAGATGCTGAAAGCCTGGCTCCCAAGTCAAAAGTTTAAAAAAAAAAAAACAGCTCACAGAGACATTAATAAAGAGGCTTCTGAAGTTCCAAAAGAGAACAAAGATTTAGAATTCTCTATAGAAGAGGAAAATATTAGAGATATCAAAGAAGGTTCTCTATCGAAAACAAAGAGGAAACACAAGAAGAAACATAAAGAAAGACACAAAATGGGAGAAGAAGTCATACCTTTGCGGGTCCTATCCAAGAACGAATGGATGGATTTTAAAAAGGAGTATTTGGCACTGCAAAAAGCCAGCATGGCTTCTTTAAAAAAGACAATATCCCAAATAAAATCAGAATCAGAAATGGAAACAGAGGGCACAGTGCCTAGTAGGGCTGCAGTGAAGAATGGAGAAGCCAGTGGTCCAAAGCATCACCCTCAGAAAAAGGTGAGCCCACCAGGGCCACAGTTTGTGAGTGGAGTCATTGTGAAGATCAGTAACTCAGAACCTCTACTAGGCCGAAAGCAAGTCCGGGATACGCTGACAGCAGTCTCAGAAGTTGTATATGTTGACCTGCTAGAAGGAGACACAGAATGCCATGCTAGATTTAAAACTCCAGAGGCACCCCAGGCACTAATAAATGTCCACACTGAAATTAAAAAGAAGTACAGCCGGGCATGGTGGCGCATGCCTGTAATACCAGCACTCGGGAGGCGGAGGCAGGAGGATTGTTGTGAGTTCGAGACCAGCCTGAGCTACAAAGTGAGCTTAAGGCCAGCCTGAACTGCATAGTGAGACCCTGTCTCAAAAAGACGAAAAAGACAAAAAAAAAAAAAAAAAAGAAGTACAACTGGAAACTCGAGGTCCTTTCTGGTGATCATGAACAGAGGTACTGGCAGAATATTCTGGTAGATAAACAGGCCAAGCTCAATCAACCACGGGAGAAAAAGAGAGGCACAGAGAAGTTAATCACAAAAGCTGAAAAGATTAGACTTGAAAAGACTCAACAAGCAAGTAAACACATTCACTTTTCCGAATATGACTGAAGAGTGGAGCTCACCTGTGTTTCACTGTGTCCCGGTCGTTGTTTGACTACAGCAGCATCATGAAGATTTTATAAGATCTACACTTAACAAAAGGAAATACTTTAATTCCTCAGCTCGTAATTAAGACTTATTTTTTAGAGATGAGTCCATTGTATACCAGTGTTTCATTAAGCACTTTATTTGTTGAAATTATGTCAACCTCAAGTTTGTTGTTTTTTTTCTTTCAAATTACTTTTGTACATGGATTTTTGCATATGATCACTGATTTTGGCTTTATTTACTAAAGCAATACATCATTACAGAAATTAAATACTTGATGTAACAAAAAATATGTTTCATGTACTTTATATATTTTATTTCTCTGTGCTTAGTTTTTTTTTTTCTGTGACTTTCTCAGATCCTTTTTTCACTCTGTAATTTTGTAATTTTAGAAAGCTATTTTGCTGAGACTTTTAAAAAATATATAAATTACATACTCATCAGGGAGAAACTATAAGGACATAAATTTAACAATACCTTGAGTGTGTCTATAATCTTAAATTCATTTATGAAAACCAGAAATAAAAATTGAAAGGTATGACATGCTTAATAAAATTTAAACACCATGGAAATCAGTGTGGAGATCCCTCAAAAAGCTAGGAATAGACATCCCATCAATCCAGTTATCTCCCTCCTGGGTGTTTTTCCAGAAAAACTAAAAACAACGTTCCACCGCGATAAATGTCCACCCATGCTTATTGCAGTGCAATTTGTCATAGCTAAGTCTTGGAAACAACATAAATGTCCATCAAGTGAGGTATGGGTAAGATGGATGAGGTATTTCTATACAATAGAGTATGAGCTATACAAAGATAAACTTGAGGCTTTTATTAGGCAAATGGATGCAACTAGAGACCATACTCATAAGTGAATAAATCAGAACCATATGTGGAAGTATCATATTGCCTCACTAGTGTAGGAACCCAAAAGAATGAATAAAATTTGAAAGGTACATTAGATATTGTGAAAGAGAAAGAAATTGTTCAAAGGGAAGAGACAACTGGGATGAGGAAAAGGATGAAAGAAAGAATTCTTAATTTTTTATCAATTTTGCATACTTATAGCTGGCAATCTGAACAGTGCATTTGACGATAGCAACATAACAATTGTTGAATTCCTATTGGGCTAGAGAGATGGCTCAGTGAAATAAACACTTCTCTGGCAAGTGCAAGGGTCTAAGTTCAATCTCTGGTTCCTCAAAAAAAAAAAAAGTAAAAAAAAAAGAATTCCTATTATTTTAGTGAAATTCTGAATAGTTTCTAGTGTTCTTTTTACTTCTTATTCTTTTATTTTTTACTTTTTATTCTCTTTAAAAATTAAAATATAACCACTTAAAATGAAAACAAAAGCTAAAATAAAATGAAGGCTTATATAAAATAAAATTTAATTCAAATTAGAAGAAATTACGTTTTAGTTGTAGAACTATAGCAGAATTATCAGCATATACAATTTGGTGTGTAGAAGAATGAGAAAGAGAAAAAGCAGTAAAAAATGAATATATTGTCTATATGTGCCCATGAACAGGAACACTTTAAGATACAACTTACTTATTTTTTAAATGTATTTGGTACAGCGTCTCACTACACAGTTTAGACTCATAGTGATCCTCCTGTTTTCAGTGTCCCCAGTTCTGGGATTATAGGCATGTACCACCACATCCAGACACAGTGGCCAGCTAGCTCAGTGGGCAGGGCCAGCGCTGCATGTGATGCCAGAGGTTGAACCCCGTCCATTTAGCTGAGCTACCTCACTGGCCCAGATGCAGCTAATTTTATTTAAAAGCATTTGTATGTCATGTAACATCTTGTTGAAATACTGTTTTTATACCATTACCAAACAAAACATGCTATTTTTTCTAAAGAACTAAATGTTAGTGTTATGGTTTGTGTTTAGTTGTCACCCCACAAAGCCTCATGCAGTTATGGGGTGGACTTCTAGAGTTTGAGATTAACTCCTGATGCACTGAGATCATGGGTATGGGTGTTGCTGGGATTATAGGTGTGAGTACTGTACTTAGCCTGGGCCAGATGGCTTGAATGCCATGGGAGGGAGACACACTTGTTCTTTGTTTCTGGTGCTGTAACTCCTCCATTTCACTCTTGCTCTTTGCTGCTGCCATGAGAGGTTGCCCTCTGCCCTGTGCTGCTCTTCCTTGGAGCCAAATGCGTATGGACTGAAGCCTCCAGCAACTATGAGCTAAATAAACCTTTCCTACCCCAATTTTGAGTGTTGGGTATTTATCCCAGCAGGGAGAGAAAAGTGGGTGAGACAGTTGTCAAATCTTGTTAATAGTTGACTCTCTTTATAGCATTCAGACCTTAAACCTGGTCAAGCCTAAGTGTATAACTCAAAGTGTATGGCTCTCAGGCAACAGCATTTCACAGTTTATAGTTTGTTGGACATCATTTAAGAGTTGAATCAGCAAAAAGACTCTGAAGCTAGTAATGTTGATAAAGTTAGAAAATAGAAGTCCAGTACCTTACGTATTTTCATTGCTGCTGGTGGTGACTTTTCTACTGCACTTGTGCTACCCATCTTTTACAATGCTTGTGTTCTAGGGCTGCTGACAGATAACCTTCCCGCCTTAATTAAGTATGATGTAGGCATATTTTAATGCTTATTTTAACAAAATTTAAATTGCCATGAAGTTTAGCTGACCATTGTCAACTATGTATTGGAGAAGTACCTGTGTTTCATTTCCTCCTCTAAGTAGAATGGTATTTCTTTTCTGAGAGTAGACCCAGGGAGGCAGGAGGCTCTACTTTCAAGTTCAACTTCAACGCATCGTGGGCAGATGGGGTATTTTAGAGAATCTCCCAAACTCTTAACAGAGGCGGGAGGCTAGCACAATGCAGCAGGGCAGTGCAAGCAGGAAGTCTGGTGTCAGGAGGACAGGAGAAATGTAGGGGGAATCTGTTTGAGTCAGTGCTGAGGCTGAAGGCAGCTGGACGATGACAGGAGTGCCACAAGGGTCACTGCTCACACAGCACTGGTGCCATGACTGAGGAGGCCACAGGCCCTGGAACAGAGGAAGCAGCTGGACTGGGCAGCAGAGGCAAGTGCTGAGGCAGGAAGCAGGTGGGCACAGGAGGAGGGAAGGATGAGCCTGGTGCTCTGCAGCATCTGCCCTCACAGTGGCTGCTGCAGAAATGTTCTACAAAGACTGAAGTGGAGAGGGAAAAGCACTTATTTTGACTAATCATCCTCAAATGCAATTTCGACACCCATGGCGTTGTAGGGAAAGTTATTACAGACAACAAAGCAAGAAATGTGGATTTCTCTGGGGCGAAGTTGTCTTAAAAAGAATAAAGAACAGACACATTTTGGGAAGAAAGCAGATGGTCAGTGAGGAATATTTAACTTACTTCCACCTTTTCCACTGACTGCTGTGAGCTTCCAAGGAGCCCACTAAATATTGTTGCCCCAGCTTTCCTTGTGAGAGACTATGGATATCTTGCTATCAAGCATACACTTCCTCAGAGACAGGAGAATCCCCAAATAAGCTACATGTGCAGAATGCTTTAGCTTCAGTAAAATGTGTTGATGTAGTTGGTATGTATGTCCCTAACCGAAGGCTTCCTTTAAAGAAAAAAAACAACAACAACATTTATTTATTTATTTGGTACTCATTATGCAGCTCACACTCATAGTGATCCTCCTGCCTCAGCCTCCCCAGTGTTGGGATTACAAGAATGTGCCATCATGCCCAGTTTCATCAGCCAGCACAGAGGAGGGCCAGCTCAAGGTGCAGTACCATGCACCAAACCCAGGCCCCTGCGCTTGTCAGCTGGCACTTAGATCACAGAGCTATCTCCCCTACAGAAATGTAACTTTTTCTTATAAAATTTTATCTATCAGAATATATACTGAAAATATTGGACTGTCTGGGTTATTTATTGATGTGTTTTCAAACAATTTTCTACTATTCTTAATAATAGAAAATCAAGCGTGCCAAATGTTTTGGTTATTTTAAAGGAGATGAGTTAAATCTGTATTTTAAATTAACATTTTCTACTCATCTTAAAGAAACAAAACTTTAGAACTTACATAGGGTGAAGAAAATCTAATGCACTCTGCTTAGCTGTATAGGAAAGGCCCTGAGTTCACTGAAGCATGGGTGGTCCCCCCAAAAAATTATAAATAAAGACAAAAGGCCACAACCATTATTACACTTTTTAGGAAAATATTTCCAATAGGTTGAGTGTGAACTATATATTTTATCCTGGTTTGTGTGTTTTTAGAGTAATATTTTCTTAAAACCTAAAATGTTGCTTTCAGTAAGGTAACGCTATGGAAACACACACATGCACACACACACACGCACACACACCAGTGCACATGTATGCATACACACACACACACACACACACACACACACTTCACTAGGGCTATACTGATGCTCACTCTACCTTCCTGTAAAGTGACATTTTTTCCAAACCAAGTTGATATTAAATGTAGATTTCAAGTTTTACACAGTAAGTTCTTAGTAGATCACAGGGAAGGTAAAGTAATCTGTATTTTTAACAAGCCCTCTAGGGAGCAAGGAAATTTAAGAAACATACCTTGAGATACCACTCGGTACTACACTAGGTAAATAACTCAGTTCACCTAGATTTTGTCTCTGGATAGACCATCCATGAGAGCACTAATAAATTGTGCATGAAATTGATTTCCTCTGTACTGGACACATAATTTGTCCTGCAGTGTGTCCTGTCTTGCTGCTGACTCATGCTATCATTTCAGTTGTTTGTCTGTGGTCTGACCTTATACATAACCTCAATTACAGGGAAGAATTCTTAACTTTCTTAATTATGAAATTTACTTTCCCTCCCTTTAGTTTAGTGGCTTTTCATGAGGAAATCTCAAATCCTAGAATTCAGTTCTTTTCTAACTGATTTTAGCTCAAGGTGAAAGCTTAAAAACCAAGCAAAGCTCTCCCAAGCAAAGAATATAGTCAAAAAAAGAACAAAAAAAATGTCCTTTTTTGAATCCTTTTCTGTTTTGTTTTGTGCTTTACATCCAGTTTTCTCACTTAATGTAAATTTGAATTGATGTCTCAGTGAATTTCAGGCATAAATGGCGTAGCTTGGGCTCTTGTTATCTTAGCCACCATGCTTATTGGTGCTGTATTATAATGGGATTAGACCAAAACAAGAAATAACCATTTGAGTTTGTTTCCTTGTTTTACAACCTTTTCACATTCCAGCTTCTCAGCATAAAAAGGATTAACAGAACAAAGACCACTGTACCAGAATACTAAATGCCTGAACTTTCTATGTCCTTGAACAAATTTGAACTGAAAAAAAAAATCTCAAAACCCTTTTTTGCTAACACACAGTGAAATAACAGACATCCAATAAACTAAAATGCACAACCACCATATCTAACCTATGTATCATGAGCAAATAGGACACTTCAAGAAAGTATCGAAACTCTTTGATGACTGAGTTTCTGTTCTGTAGATTACTGCTGTTGATTAGCAAGCTACACGATGTATAAACAGTGAAGACATAAGGGAATGAGAGAAGGAAGCTAGCTGTGTTGCTGTAACCTAAGTGTTTACTTAAGTTATGCTCTTTGCTTGTAAATATTTCTCTTATGTGGACAGGACTAGAGAGATTGACTCGATTCTATTACTCTTATAGGAATTTTAAACCAATTTAGATGTTTCCAAATAAAATTTTAATATTTGTGGGAAAATGTTAATGTATTTTCAATTAAATAGATGAACCAAAACTTCTCTTACACAAAAGAAACTATCCTTGCTGGTGAATATGTATGAATTAAAAATGTATGAATAAAATTTAGTCAAAATTGAGCATTACAAATAAAAGAGTTACTAAAATAGTTACTATACAATATATCTTATAGAATAAAAGAAAGTGAAGATGTAGTGAATTTCTAACTGGTGGCCAACTGATTACACAGAGCAGAATTAAACTAGCATGGTGCTGGGTGCAGGAGGTCCACCTGAGGGTTGTTGCCAGTAGCATAAAGGCAGAATGGGAGAAGCTGCTGAAAGCTGTGAGGCGAAGCTGTTGGAGCTTTCGGAGGCTGCTACTTTTCTTGGGCTGTTCTACCAGAGGACCTTGTCATGCTGGCTTTCCTGATGAACTTTGGACAAGCTCTAGTGCTTATGTTGAACATCACTTCTTGGCTCTGGAGGGGAAGATGATGCACCGCTCAGGCTAATAGAGAAGCTTGTTGTGTTGGCTTTCCTGGTGGGAAGTCAGCTTTCTTCACGGCTACAGGAGCTCGGGACCTCACTGTTGCTGAGGATGGCTGTGTACTTTGAGGGGAGCTCTGGTGCTTACTTTGAGCATTCCTTGCTAACTCCAGTGCAGATCCCTCAGCTTGCTAGCACAGATCCTTCACCCCACTGGCATAGACTTCCTAGCTTCCACCACTGACCCTTGGGCCTTTCCAGCACAGATCCATGAAGCAGACCTGCATGAGACATGTGTGCTCTAAGCCAACTGGACTTGTGGGAGACACTGTTATGAGCTTGAAGTTTTCAGTTGGATTCATGATATTAGTGTCTAGACCCTCAGCAGGAGTCTTTAGTGCTATGTCTGTAGACAGAATTCCTGCACTTCTTATATATGATTCTTGGGTGATTCATTATAAAATGTTATTATAAAATGTATCCTGTATTATATTGTTCCCCTTAGAAAAACCCCAAACCACAACAAAAGATTTACCCTTTCGGGTATTAGGAGCTCTAATGAAGCTATAATATATATAATAAATTTATTATTATATTTGGGTTTTGCAAGTTAACAGATTAAATATAATATAATAAAGAGTTCAGACACATGAATGAAAATTTGACAGTGACAAGGATGGAATACAAAATAAATCCCCAATGAAAACCAATGCAGCAGGAACAGGGGTTTGATCCCCAGTACCACATGCAGTACTGGCCTCACCCCCAGGTGCCCTGAGCTGGCAACAGAGGCTGTGTGTGGTGGCACATGCCTGAAATCCCAGCACAGGGGGATAAAAAGGATAAAACATATCATTTATATGCAAGCAATTGAAAAAATTAGGTTCTTTTTCTGTATTTAGGACAAGGTGTACAGAGTATACAGCATCAGACTGCACAGATGGGATTCGTCGTGATCCTCTCGTTCACAGCCTCCCTAGTGCTAGGATTGCAGGCATGCACCACCACACCCAGTCTCAATCACTATCTCAGGAAGCTGTGGAGGTGGCGCTGGCATGGCAGGTCTGGGGATTGAATCCCCAAACCTTGTGTCTGCCTAAAAAAGTTAGGTTCTCACCTGATGATTTACATACAAAAAAATTCAGATAATATATAAACTTATCCAAAACCAAGCTTTAAATATTGAACTGAGCTTACAGATAAATGCTTTCCTGACCTCTAAATAAAAAACATGTTTCAACCAAGATAGAAAACTTACCAACTATTTGACATGATTGATAAATTTGTCTATTTAAATTTAGATTTTTCACTTCTTCCAAAGATATTTAAAGTAGGAGAAAAAATGTAAAATTGCTAGAATTATTTTCAGTACAGCTAAGACAAAATATAAACAAGCATTTACAAACAAAGAAATCCTGCTTAACAGTCGAAAATGAAAAATATCCTCATAGAAGAAGGGGCAAAGGAAATGAATAGGCACTGCCCAGAGGAGGTGATACCCAGCTGCTCGTGCAAGAGGAGCTCAGTGTCTGAGGTGCATGCCGAGACCACAGTACATTACCATTTTCATTCATCTCTCTGACTACGGTTAAGAATTGCGACAATGTGACACCCTAAAGAAGGTAACTTGTTCATACTGTTGAACCTAAAATGTCTCTGGAAATTCATTTGATATTATAATTTAAAATCACTCAAATAGCCTACTATTTGACATTTACATTTATTGGTTGTACACCCCAGAATATCCACTATAATTAAACACTTGGACACTCTATGTTATTATTAGCAAAGTAATTTATAGCAATAATTATTAGAAATTAACTCATATGAAGAGAAAATACTAATTATTGCATATTCATTCAACATAATGCTATAGCATGGAAAATAGCTCTAATAATAAAGCTGTTTTCAAAAATTTACAGTAGGTGAAATTCACTCAGCACAATAGTCACAGCTGGGAGGGGAAAGCTGAGCAAACCTGAGAAGATATGAATACCCGGGTTGCCTTTCTAAAAGTTCAGAATAGTTGAAACTAGATAAAAACAGCTAGAAATACAGTTAAATAACACAGAAAAAATATACATCTGTAATACGTGTATATATGAAGCAGTATCTATGTATTCTATAATTATGAAATACTTACATATTCATATATAATCTAAGAAAGAGAAGGACAGGTACAGATTCAGACTTTGGACATCATAAAGGTCAAGTTTATCTAGAACAGTGCATGTAAGTAGATGTAAGTTTACAGCCCATTCTTGGTTATTTAATGTATCTTAGGTGATAGATGTAAATCAATGAGACAGAGAGAGAGAGAGAGAGAGAGAGAGAGAGAGAGAGAGATACAAAGAGAGGGGGTAAAGAGAGAGAAAAAGAGAATCAGAAAGAGAGAGAAAGAGGCAGAGACAGAGACAGAGACAGAGAGAGAGAGAGACAAATACAAACATAGAGAGAAGGAGAAAAGGAGAGAGAGAATCCATGAAGGAATAACAAGATAATGGAACAATTCTGTGACTCTCAAATCCACTACATTAAAAAGTAAAAGTGAGAGTACTACCACATGGCTCCTGACCATTTCTCCAATGTCAATGTATAAGAACATCATCTGAACTGCTGTACAAAAATTCACACTATTGAGCTCTCATCTCTGAAGGATGTACCTTGGTTTATACTACATGGAAGCAACAAATAGTCCACCAAAGGATTTTTTTTTGTTGTTCAGAACCAGGGATTGAATTCAGGCTCTTATACTTATCAGGGCAGCGCTTATTCTGCTGACCCATCTCCCTGGTCACCAAAGGATTCTTTTATTGTTTTTCTTTATGTATTTAGGACAGGGTCTATAGGGTCTCTCTATGCAGATCAGACTCATAGTGATTCTCCCTTGTCAGCCTCCCAAGCACTGGGACTTTAAGCACATGTCATCACATCTAGTCTCAGTTGTTCTCTCAGTGTGCCCCCGGGGGAGGGGCTGGCACGGCACACTGGGGATCAAACCCCAGCTGCTGTACTCTGCCTAAGCAGGCATTTTAGTCCGCTGAGCTATCTGGTTGGCCCTTACTAAAGAATTCTGACGTTGATGGGAACATCAAAATATAAGAAAAGCTGCTTTATCACAAGTCTTTTATGTATTTTATCATGAATAAGTATTTTCAAAATATGCATATCACAGAAACCCCAATGCCCTCTGCCTAAATGATTCAAATTTATCTTCTTTTGATCCTCCCTCCCTCCTGCTACAGAGTCCATTTCTGTACTATGCTCAGTACTGCTCAGTACCAGATACTAGACACTCAAGATTAAATACTAAAATCTATAGCAATAACAAATACATTTATGCGAAATACATTTATTTTGATTGTTCAGTTTGAGAATGAAGTGTATTCTTTTAATTTCACATGTTGAACTCCTATCCTCTTAAAAATGACTGAATCCACTTCTAGGTAATTTCCTGAAAGAGGAAAGACATCATCATCTAGTGATACCTACACATTTATGTTTATAACAGCACAATTCATAACAGTTAAATCTTGGGATCAAGCTTTATATCCAACAACAGATGAATGGAAGGAGAAAATGTCTTTATACACAAGAGAGCTCTACTCTCATAAAAATCATAAATTTGAGTCATCTGTAGTAATATGGATGCATCTTGGGACCGTAATGTTAAGGGAAAGAAATCAGACCCGTGAGCTTAAATAATGTACAATTTCTCTTACATGAGAATTCCTAAACTAAGTTATAGGGTGAAATAAAAAAAACATTAGGAAACAAGGAGATAGATTTTTTGTAAAGGAGAGAAGGGCCAAGAGATGGAAGGGCAGAGGAGAAAGAAAACAGGGGGGAAAAAAGGAAAAAGATGTACAGGTACAAGTAGATAAGGAGTGTAATTATTTTGTGCTCAAGCTGTACAGTAATACCTGGGCCATGAGCTCCGTTGTTCAAAAATAATTCCCTTCTCAAACAAAAGTATTGAACAAAATTTTCCTTCTGTTTACAGACTTTATATTGGGAGATGAACACAACCACAGCCACTTTCCTCACACAACCACAAACACTTCCATCATCCACAAAAAATAATACAAAATAAAATCATCTTCATGAACTGAGGAACTACTGTGTGGGACTCTGCCATGCTTCAATCTCCTGAGAAACAAAACCCTTGCCAAGCCCCCCCGACCATACCTACTGAGATATGTCGAGCTGACTATGTTGAAATAAATCATCCTGAAGTAAAGATGCAAGTATTGTGTACACCCAAATGACCCAAGCGTTGCTAATTAATTGGAGGCTTCTGTGCTTGGTGTGGCTGCAAAGCTTCTTCGCCTATGTACTCTGCCCACCCCTGCCCACCTCCCTGAGGGATATCAGTGAAAGCCTTGAGTGAGGCCTTTTGTTCTACAGAGAGAACTCTGGGTCACCCCAGAGCACCTAAACTGCAGAACATTTCTCTTTGTCTCTCTTTTGCATTCCTGTGCCATATTGCCATGTGGGATTCAGTGAAGACTAAAAAGTCATAGACAAAGAAGACCTTCAGGCGTTCATTTGCTGAAATAGCTACTCTGAATATCTTGCATCATTAGTTCAGACCAGCACCACATCATAATATCAACTTATGCAAAAAATAAATATTTATCAATAAATGTGTAATATTTCAGCCGGGACTTTGAAACTACTGAATACAATAAGAAATATAACAATCAAACTATTACGTTAAAAAGGTCATCAGGATGGGTCCTATCTGGAATTACTGGTGACTTTACCAAAAGAGAAACATTGGAACAAGACATGAGCAATGTCACAAAGAGAAGATAGATATCTACAAACTAAGGAAAGCAGCCTCAGAAGAAAGCACTACAATAGGTTGATCTTGAACTTCCAACCTCAGAAATCAGAAAAAATAAAAGTACATTGTGTAGGTGGTCTAATTAGTGGCATTTTGTTACTGTAGCCCAATGTAACTAAGGAATAGTCTTCATAAAACCTGATGTTACATAGAAAACAAGGTGTTTGGGTATAACTAAGCATCCCATTAAGATTCACTGCAGCTATGTGCAATATTAAACATAAAAGAGCAAATTAATGGATGGAAAACTGACTTGTCTGTGTTTTCCACAATCTAGGTTAATTTAATCTAACTAAGAAGGTGACCAGGAGTGTCTTACTGAGGGTATTTGTCAGCAATGATTAACTTTAGTGTAATTTTTTTTTTTTTTTTTTGTATTTTAGGGAAGGGTCTACAGGGTATTCAGGGTCTCACTACTAGATCAGACTCGTAGTGATCCTCCTGCTTACTGCCTCCCAAGAGCTGGGATTGCAGGCACACACCACCACACCCAGTCTCAAAGGCCATCTCAGTGCACCCCGAGGGTGGGACCGGCACAGCAGGACTGGGGATCAAGTGCCTGGCCTCTGTGCCTGCTTGCCAGCGCTTTAATCCACTGAGCTATTCGGCTGGCCCTCTTCAGTGTAAATTCAGACCTATTAGCAGGATTTATAATTTCTAAATGCCGTAAAAATTAGGACGTGTTGCTTTGCTGCCATTTGGCATTTGCTCCATTTCTTAAACTGTGCCTCAGTTCCAAATTCTATGAGCTCTCAGCCAAGCAGATAGGCCTGTGATAGGTCTTGCTTCTCCCTAGGTACATAAATCTCTCCAGGGACCATTTGGCTCACCACATTATGAGTTTTCCTTGACACTAGGGACTTAAAGTCCCCTTCCTTAATTAAATAAAAGTAATTAATTATATTTTAAATTACAGTACACGTATATGTAGCTGAGTTGTGTTCATTTTTTCTCTTCTAATTGTACAATGACTCCAAACACTTTCTATTGGCACCCATAATCCCATGGGCCCAAGTAATGTGCTTGTCACGCCTAGCTAACGTCATGATAGGGTCTCACTCTCCATGCTGATGCAACCTGGGCAGTTTCTTTGCTGTATCCTTCACTATTTTTTATGATCTTCAATGCCGAAAGATGAGATCTAAATGTTTTATTTTATTAAGATGAAACTAAGCATACATGTCCCAAAACAAGTTTACTGTGAAAGAATTTTTCACATTGTACAAAGTGGGAAACGTTGAGTAGCAGAGATGATTTTTAGTTACAAGCAAGTCTGGACTCCACATGAGTGAAGTCTCATCCTGTTTCTCAAAATATTTTGCTATTATTAAAAGTTCCTTTGGATTTCACTGAAGATACAAAAGTCATAGGCAAAGCAGATCTTCAAATATTAATTTTCTGAAATATCTACACTTAATATTTTGCATCATTATTTCATGCTGGTGTGGCATCATAGTATAAACTCATGAGAAAAATAAATAATTGTCAGTTAATGAGCAGCACCACAGCAATGTTATGTGAGCAAGGTTTTCTAATTTTAAATAATAATGTGTTCACCTCATTTCAAGAAAAAGAAAAAAATTAAAAAATAAGAAGCAAGTCTTTTTATGATACCTGTAATCTTAAAACAGTACAATACAAACAAAATATACAGGTTAAATGCCAGAGATGAGGGTAAGAGGAGTAAAAATCCAAGGAGGGAGATTTTAAGGCAGTTGTCGTTCTCAAGGCCACTCAAGTATGAAGTCAGTACTTACATTACTGTGAAAGTGAGTGACCCCTTAAAAGTTTGCAGTTTGGTTACTACACACTCCTTATCCTGGAAATTTTTCACTTAACAAAACAATATATTCACAGAGGGAAGTCAGCTGAATGTTTAAATTTTGATTGGGTAGAAAACAATTCTGCATCCACTAGAACCTAGAAATGCACAAAACAGTGAGCAGTCACTCCGTTGCAATGCTTCTCCAAAAACCGCAAGATAAGAGCATAGATATAAATATTCTTCAGGTAATCACCTGTTTATGATTGTTTTGACTTGTACTAATTTTATAAATAAAAATTATAAATATATAAAATTCATAGTAATGTATAACTTTTATTGCTGCTACATCACTTTATCACAAATTCAGGTTTTGTGATAAACCTGAACATTATTCAGGAATAATGTTTTCTTCATTTTCCTACAACTGAATCAGTTTCCCTTTCTTTCCCTCTTCTTTCTTCTTTTTATGTATTTGGTACAGAGTCTCGCTACACAGCTCAGATGCATAGTGAGCCGCCTATTTTCAGCCTCCCCAGCACCGGGACTATAGGTGTGCGCCACCATGCCTGGACTAGGTGGCTGGCTCAGCACAAACAAAGAGAGGGCTGGAGTGACATGTGGTGCCAGGGATTGAACCCAGGCCCTTGCACTTGTCAGGCAGGCACTTAATCTGCAGAGTTATCTCGCTGGCCCTTAAAGCAATTTCTTATTCCATGCCATTCACCAGCCTCAGTGTTGTTCTACATGCTAGGATCTTGAACAGTGCCAAAGTTGTGGGATTCCAGTTGGATGACAGGGGCTCCAGGAGGGAAGGAGAAGGGGAAGTAAACATCCCTGCTGTCCAGTCCACAGAGTGCTCAGAGCTTCTCTGAAGAACAACTGTATTCTGCTGTCAGTCCAAATATGAGTAGTACACAACAGAAGTACTTTGGGCAGGGGAGATAGCTCAGTGGTCTAAGCACCTGCCTGGAAAGTACAAGGACCCAGGTTTGGTTCCCAGTACAAAATGTCCTGCTGGCGCTGTGCTGTGCCAGCCACTGAAACCAGCTGTAGTTACCCATCCCTGTAACTGCAAAGCTGGAGAGGCTGAGACAGGAGGATCACTATGAGCCTGAGCTGCATAGCAAGATCCTGTATCAAATAAATGAATAAATAAATCATTTTTAAAAAGCATATTCTTTCTGAGATGTTGTTAGGTCAAGACTTGGGAAAAATACTCCTTGATAAAGAGATATTTAATCAAAGGGAATTCATTATTAACCAATGAGCAAAGTGAAGAAAATTGAAGAATTATCTACAAGGAAGAGTAGGCGATAGCTAATTGAAACACTACACAAAGGTCAGTCGTGGTAAATGACTGTAATTTTCCCAAACACTGCTCAAATGAGATCCGTTTTTGCTATGCCAAGGCTCTGCTAATTAATCCTCACACTGGACCTAAAGCTGAGATAGCAATGCCTTTCTAATTCAGAGTTTAGTTCCAGTGAATCAGAGCATACCTCAGTTAGCCTCTAAGGAAAGTTCAAGATGGTGGAATAAATGGGAAGGGGAAATTTCTCTATTAATTTTAGAAATAGCCTGAGGCTTTAATTCAGTTTCCTGCTTTTCAAAGGCAAGGACACTTCTGAAAGCATTGAAGGAGGAACAGGTAAAGTAAGACCCATCCCTGCTGTCAATCTTCTAAGTAATTTTGTATCTCCTCTTTCCACCTAAATCCCAAACTGATTTCTAAATGCAAGAAACTTTTGCTATTGACTCACAAATAGGTATCCTAAATTTGCCTTTGTTATTGCATGACTCTGGCATTTTGAATGGGTAACAGCAAATATGCTTGATTATTCCTACTTCCTTGGAAAAGAGCTCCTTTAGAAATAATTTTATAATCTAAAGTAAAAGACTGAAGAAGCAAAGTATAGTTGGGATGAATTAAATATTTGAGTTGCAGACTTGAGTGTCCTATAAAAGGACACTGAAGAGCATGTTTACATCTTTGTTCATTTCTAATCCTAAATAATTAAATTGAAGACTCTGTAAAATGACAGCTTCCACAGTTTCTATTAATCACTATTACAGAGTAGTGAGAAAGTGACATTTGGATTTTAAAACCATGATGTGCTTTTGTTTATAAATATTTATAACTAATGTGGTTTGATTTTCAACAGCTTTCCTTTATATTTAAAAAAGAAGAAAAATACCGTACTACTAAAGTAAAATTTTATCATAAATCATAGGCAATTTTCTTTATAACTCATTAGAAAATCAAAGAAACAAAACCAGTGAAGTACATTTTTTTGCTACTTTTTCATATTCAATGATTTCAATAAAATTTCACACATATGAGTACACATATAAACACACTCATAAACATCTACACATGCATTTGATATAGCAGATGGTACCTCTCAATTTTTATTAATTTTTATTGGTATGCTTCTGCAGTATATAATATTTGTGTTCATTTTACGGAGTAGTTGCAATGTAACATACCTTAATTATTTTCTTCCCTCTCTCCACCTCTAGACTGCCTTTCCCAATTTTCCTTTCCTTTCTCTTAGCAGATGTTCATGACACATAGTCCTCACACATCTTAAATCTTTTTACTTCCCCTTCTCCTTCCCTTCCCCAGCCTCAGCCTTTGTTTCTTGTTTCCATTTGCGAAGATCTAGTTCCCTGTATCCTTTTATCTCCTTATTTTTATCTTTATCTGTAGTTTGTACTTCTCATATGAGAAAAATCACATGGCATTTAAACACTTCTGTCTGGCATCTTTCAATTTAGTATTATGTATTACAGTTGCAGCCATTTCTCAAAAAAAGAACTTAAATGTATTTTTCTTTAGAGCTGAAATAGAATCCCATTATGCATAGATACTACATATTTATCTAAACATCTGTTGATGGACATAAGTGTGTTCCCTGTATTCAACACTTATAAATTTTGCTGCCGTAAATGTTGGTGTATGTTTCAGTTTGTTTGTTTGTCCATTGCTGAGACAAATTATCCAACACCCAAAGTTAACAGGGGAAGAGTTTATACACTGCAGTCCATACTCAGCTAGGTGGGGCAACAGTTCACAGTGGCAGAAGACAGAGAAAGCAACAAGTAGAGATAACCCTCTTTTGGACCCTTATATAGAATCTAGTCTAGCAGAATTCGGGCTATGACAAACCAGTCAATGGAACCCACTCAATCATCCATTCAATCTGACCACCCTAAGTCCCAGAACTGCTCTATGAATAATCACTACACCCTAAATTCAGCCACCCGTGAAAAAAATACATGACTGCACGAAGCTTTGGAGGATCCTCTAGACACACACTGTAACAGTATACATATATCACTACAATATAATGTCTTTAATAACTTTGGGAAAATATATAGAAGGGGAATAGCTGAGTCAATTGGAATTTCTTTTCTATTTGTTTTTCTTTTCTTTCTTTCTTTTTTAAATTAAGAACAGAGTGTACAGGGTCCCACTACTAGATCAGACTCGTAGTGATCCTCCTGTTTACAGCCTCCCAAGAAGTGGGATTACAGGCAAACGCCAGCACACCCAGACTCAATTGCCCTCTAGCGCGCCCTGGGGGAGGGGCCAGCAAGGCAGGCCCTGGGGATTGAACTGCCCTGCATCTGCCTAAGCAGAGGCTTTAATCTGCTGACCTATTTGGCCAGTCTAGCCAAATAGGAATTTCTATTTTTTGTATTTTCAGGACTCTCCCTACTGATTTCCATGCTGGTTGCATGAGTTTTACCCTTGTACTAGCAATTTAGGAGGGTTCTTTTTCACAGTTTTCTTGCCAGTATTTGTTATTATTTGATTTCATGATAATTATTTTTCTATCATAACATGAAATCTGTGTTCTTTTAACTTGACTTGCTTAAATGATAAGTGTGTTGAACATTTTTTCATATTTTTATTAGATGTCTGTATTTTTTCTTCTAAGAAACATGTACTCATTTCAGTCTTTTTTGATTAAGTCTTTTAATTTGGGGGTTGCAATTTTTTCAGTTCATTACATAGTCTAGTTATTAACTCTCTGTCTGTGATGTAGCTGGCAAAATTTTTTCCCATTTTATATATTCTGTTAATTCTGTTCTTTCCTTTGTTGTGCAGAAGCTTTTTTTTTTTTCTTTTTTTGTCTTTTTGAGACAGGGTCTCACTGTGCAGAAGCTTTTTAAATATTATCCCATTTGTTAACATTTTTTTATATTGTGTATGATTGGACTTCTCTTACAAATCTTGCTTATACCTATGGTTATGGCTTCAACAGTTGTATATATTGTATCTTTCAACAGATTAAATGCTTATGTTTCAATATTCAAATATTTAATATCTAATAAGTCTACTTTTCTGGGAAAATATAGACATATTTAATAACATAATGAGTTTCAAAATGATATGAAATAAAAATTGATATAATTATATCAAACTTCTAAAAAGTTATTTATCCTTTCATACTAAGGAAAATGTCATGAAATGATAAAAGGAAACACCTGAACTATTGATGATGAAAAGAAAATACTATCGGTAGAAGTAATATTTCACCATTCTTCTTTCCTGTTTTTTTTTTTTTTTATTTGAAGCAAATACTACTCCAGCAGAAATAGTTCTGAACCTAAAAGCCCAGGAAAGTAAACAGTACACCTTACCTTGTATCAATAGCTGCATCTTTATATCAAGACGAAAGTCTCTATCAATATGCTTCTCTTGCAAGAGAATAACAATATAATGATACAAATAGAAATGCAAAATCAGTGGCTTTTAGGATATCCATAAATGCTTATGTGAACCTGACACTTAAAGTACATGGTGCTATACTTGCATGGATTTGATTCATCATATATCTATTCTAAGAAGTTATTATTTCATTTATGATGATATAGTAACCAATTCAATGCCAACCAAGGAATCAAGCTTTCTTATCTCCATAATGCATATAGTCTCTTAGGGACACTGGTTATGTGATCAAAGGAACATTATGCAAAACAAAAAGACATAATAAAAGCAAAGACTAATGTATGTAACCCAGAGAATGCTCTTGAAGGATTGTTAACCTGGGAATTATTAGACGCACAGAGAATTTCTAAGAGCTCCAGACACAGAAGATTAATCAGGCAGTGCACAATTTCATGCAAAACTATGGAGCTATATGAATAAAAGGATTCAGAATAGAAGTACTTGGGTGTGGCCAGAACAAGATCTCTGATTAGGGAAGCAGTAGTGGTCTGGGAGGTTTGTGGAGCTTTGAGGTGTAGATAATAGCTGGCAGAGAAACATGGTTGGCATTTCAGTAAATACGGCAAATGTGGCCTAATGCGCATTAAAGAAACAACACTTTAGTACCTGTGGCCAAAACATGGTAGAAATAAAGCCCAAAGACTGGGGAGGCACACAACAAACTATTTTAATAGTATATTGACAAAGAAATGTTAGATCAGGGAATGTTGACAAAGAAATGACAGATCAGGGAAGGTTTGGATGTAGAAGTACTGCTAAGTAAGAGTCTTTGCTAATGGTCAGAATTAAGCTGCAGAATTGAGCTATTAGTCACAACTTTTGCAGAATGGAGCCCAAAGACGAAACAAGAGTTTGGAGAGATAAAATTAATTCCCTAATGTATACATAAGATGATTGCCACAAAATATAAATCCTAAAAGTGAATTTGAGTGTAATTGGTGGTTGTGTAAAACATGAAAGAAAATGAAATCTCCAAAGGAAAGAATACAGAAGGTGCGCACATATGAATCATGTATCTGAGGAAAAAGAAATAACAGTTAACATACGACTCTAGGTCACATCATACCAAAATCTTAAGAGTTCTTAACACCTAATTAATGTTTTATTTATTAAATGACAAAAAAATTATAAACGCATTTACAAATATACCTATGCTTATTAGTTGATTTTACCATACTCATCTCCTTGACAGGGGACTGTGCTGGGAAACATAGTGATTTTTCTGATGGGAGAAATCCATTTCACAGGAAAATTTGCAGAAGATATGAATCTAGAAAATGAAACAAAGATTGGCAAATACTGAGTCAGCACCTACATTTACTAAATGTCCTACATTTACTACCACTTTCGAAGTAAATTCATGATAAATATATTTGCTCCATAGAATTAAATACATGGCTTAATTGAAACAATACAGAAAAGTATCAAATATTTCTACTGTCTTGTAATTTTTCTCTGAAAAACTAATCTTTTCTTCCTGACCTAGTGTAGAGGATAACAGAGCTCCACCAGTGCATTAATCCTCTTAACTCAGTATAATAAGCCTGGGAATAAAGACACAAAAGCTACATTTATTGTTCCAGGAGGGATTCGCATAATTGCTGAATGGGCAGCGTTTTGTCAGGTACCTAAGAGAGTTTATCATGCCGACAAGAGAACATAAGATGTAGTCTTCAGCATTCCTCATAATGAATGTGAGGTTGCAAATTTTCATGGAATTTTCCCCCAATAGATGAAGAATAAGGACCTTAAATAAACAAGTGCCCACTACTGGATTGTTGACAGTCTATGTATCATGCATTTTCCTAAGCCTAGTAAAGGTCCTTGTGCTCACAGAAGAATTTTCAAATTATGCTTAAGATTGATAAATGGCAATAGCCATATCAGCTCAAAAATAAGCCAAGATTATAAATGATTATAACTTGATTCCTTAAATTTTTCTTCATAGCACATCCATAACTACTTCTTGATTTCATTTTTGTGTGCGTTATTTTTTGTAATCTGAATCACAAGTGGTACAGTGAAGATTATTAAAATACATGTTGGGGGCTGGGGAGATAGCTCAGTAGTATAACTGCTTGCCTGGCAAACTTAGGGTCCTGAGTTTAATCCCTGGTACCACAAAAAATAAATAAATAAATATATGTTTAGAAGGGTTGTTTATGTGTACAACCACTTTACAGCTTTCAACTGAGGAATTTTGTTAATTCGTTTAATGCATTAGTATGTCAGTAACAACTTGATTACATCCACACAATTAAAAAAAATAAAATGTAGAGATGAGGACTTTATTAAAGTTAATGCACTTCTGATTACAATACAATGGGAACCACAAAGATGACAGGAGCTAAGCAGGGAACTAACATTAAAATGCAGCCACTTTTCAGCTGATGACGCTCTGAGGATAAACCATGTAACAGACAGTTAGCTGTAGGAATTTGAAGAATTTAACGCCAAACCACATTAGTACAGACCCATCTTTATGACATTCTGAGGTCTAATCATTAGTTCAGTATGAAATCATCATCCAGGCATAGCAGTGCACACCTGGGAACTCAGCACTCAGGAGGCTGAGGCAAGAGGATTCCATGATTAGGGGTCAGCCTGGATGCTACACTGATTTCAAGGCCAGCCAGAACGACGTAGTGAGTCCATGTCTCAAAAAATAAAACACAACAATATGAAAAGTGGATTACATGGGAAAATCTATTTAAATACTGCCCAAGATGGAACCCAGGCCTTTGTGTATGTAGGCAAACAGTCATCAAGCTGCACTCCAGCTTCAGGCAGACAATATGGCTTCAGAATTGAAGCATAATCAATACTGGGCCCATGGATTTGGGCGAAGTGCCTTCTTGGCAAGTGCAGTTGGTTTGACTGTTTGACTGAGTTTGACTGTTGGTTCTCCCACCCCAATCTATATAGATACTACCCATGAGACACTTCATAATATTTGAATTCTATAATATTCAGCAAAATAATAAATATTAGCAAGCTTTTTAAAGCAAAAACCTGTCATTACTCTCATTCTACGAATGACCTATTATAAAATTGATAGTAATGACTTTTTATTTCTAAACCACATATTTTCTCCTTTTAAAAATGTAAGTACAGTGAACTGTGATATATTTTACAATAATATTTAAATTTTAAATCACATTTTAGCATGCTTCTGTATCTTACTGAAACAGCGAACCTTGTGGGGATTAAACTAACATTCCTTTTTTAACATTTTGTTATATATTTGGTCGAGGTCTCATTATGCAGCTCAGACTCATAGTGTTCCTCCTCTTTTCAGCCTCCTCAGCATCAACTTTTTATTTTAAAAAGAATTACAAAAAAGTATAAAAATACAGAATTTGAAAACAAGATGATAGAAAAATTAAGAATGGTTATAATGTTATGTTATTATCTTCAAAGTAGTTTCTTAGTTTACCAGACACACGCATGCAAAACAGATCAAACAGTATAAGCACTAACTATTCCTTTCAATGAACTAATACAAAATAGCAGTACAGTTGTCTTAGCTATCTCATATATATACCATATATAAGAGTCTTGCTTACTCTTCTCTCATTGCTGTGACAAAACACCACATGCCCGAAATTAAGGAAGGAAAGGTCTATTTAACTCACAGTTACTGGAGACTTCAGTGCATACACAGCTGGCTCCAAGGCACAGTGGCACATGGCAGAGAGCTGTGGTTCATGGTGGTCACAAACAATAAACAGCAAAAGGATGAGCAGGGGCTGCAGCAGCTAACGAGCCTCTCTCTCCCTTCCTTATATTGTATGTGGCTGGTCCACCACAGGGTTCGGGTAGCACTCACACCCATAATCCCAGCATTGGATTGTGAATTAATCAAATCACAAACTCTAGAAGCCTGCCCCAGTGACTGCATGAGGACAACTAGACGCAAACCTGAATGTGTGTGTGTGTATTAATATATATTAATATAGAGAGAGAAATATATATATATATATATATATATATATATATATATATATATATATATATATATATATATTCTTGTTTTCTCTTCCTTCTTTTCTCCTTCTCCTCTTACTATAGTAAATAAAATAAAATTTCCTATAACCAGAATGTTGAAAGGTCTTAAAATACCTTTGAAACAAGAAACTGTTCATGTTCCAAGCAACGTTGTTTACATATAAATTTGCTCAGTAATTTTAAATATTTAAAAATGAAAAGGAGGTATTAACCTTTGTTTAAATGGAGCCCTTTGGGTATTGTGGGAAGCAGATGCACAGAATACTTTTGTGGTTGGAAGAGGGGTGGTTGCTAATCCCCAAGGAAGATGAAGGAAAAGGAAGAAGGATGGGGCAACTCTGAACAGAACTTTGACAAACTCGGCGAGCACCTGTGCGCACTGCTTGGGCACCTTGGACTCCGTTTTTGGTGAAGCCCCCTGAGGAGATCTCAGCACAAATGGTTCTGGAAACAAAAAATGCTGCAACTCGAAAATGTCAACAGTTGTAGTCCCCACAGGGAAAGGGAACAGCTTCCTTGTCACCTCTAATACTTTTAAAAGTTGACATTAGTGAAGTTTACTTTGGAGATGTGTTATACCTATTTTGAACTTCTGCTGAGGAAATTAGTCTTATAAGAAGATTTGGAGTGTACGTTTTCAAATTCAGATCTCACCTGAGGAATGTTAGCAAGCATTTGTATGAATGAAATTTTTCAATAAACTCCTTGTTATTGGAGAAAAGGTTTTTAAGAACAGCATTTTATTGATATCAATTTTCCATAAATGGAAATTTGTAGTACATATTCAGGTAAAATTATTCATCAAGAGCAATAAGGCTAATTTAGTGAATATTAGCATTTGCACTGGAAGGCATGGATGACAGTCATAGTACAGTGATATGATCATCTCAGTATGCATTATAAAGGTTGGTGAGATAGCGCAGTGAACTAAGCACCTACTTAAGCAAATGCAGGGTCAGGGTTCTATTCCTGGTACAGCATGCAGCACCAGCCCCACCCTCGGGTACACTAAGCTGGTGACTGAGTCCGACATGGTGATGTATGCCTGTAATCCCAGCACTGGGAAGGCTGAAAGCAGGAGGATCACTGTGAGTCCAAGCTGCACAGTGAGATCCTGTACCAAACACATTAAAAAAACAAACAACAGCAAATTATGTGTGTGTGTGTGTGTGTTAGATTTTTCTGTTGCCCTAGATCTAGAAAAATACATTTATCATTATTATTGTCATCATCATCATTACTATTATTATTATCTAAACAGAATACTAACTAACAAAAAGAAAAACATTAGAAATAATATAGAACTTCATCAAATTAAACAGGGGAATTAAACAATAGTTGCAGTATTACATGTCTTCAAATTAGTTGTTCAGATAATCAGATATAAGCATGCAAAATAGGTTTTAAAAAGTTATACAAAATTAAAAAGGACTAAAAGAAAATTCAACATCAACTGCTTACCTCTAGAGCAGCAGAAATGAGCCTTACAGTTATCTAAGCAATCCTGCATGCATATAGAAATGTATCTCTTTCCCCTACTTCTTCCCTGTGCTATCCTTTTCCTCATCCTATTTGCCTTCCTTCTGAACAGATTCTTTCCTTTTCACAGTGTCTGTTTTACCTTTCAGATTTTATTTATTCTTTCAGACTCTTATCCTAGTGAGACAATAGAATGTTTGCACATATGGATCTGATTTATTTCATTTATGAGTATGGTCTCTAGTTGCATTTTAGGGAAACTTTTTTCTTTTTTCTTTCTCTTTTTTTTTTAAATTTTTTTGCAGAACTGGGGCTTGAACTCAGGCCCGTGTGCTTGCCAGCCAAGCACTTATTCTACTAAGCTAGCTTCCCAGCCCCAAGGGAAATTTTTGATGGTGAGACACAACTGTTAATTATATTACTACTTAATAATCACAAGCCATCCTTCAACAAGTGAAGGATGGAAATTTTGCTGCATATAAAACAAGGCATCAGAAGTTTACAAAAGATAATACTGAGTAAGCATTTTTGACAGTAACTTTGATTTTATTATAATTTGAGTAACAGAAAAATATGTAAAAAAGAATAATGAATTAAAAATGCATAGAATCTCTGAAATAAAGAGCCCTAGAGAAAATAGTTTGAAGACTATTATTCTGGACTGTAATAGGTGATCCATAGCAATAACTTTTCTAATTTAGTGGTGTTAAAAAGGCTTAAATACTCTTGAATAGCAATTTATATGCTGATGGAAATTGATGCAATGAGTAGTCAATAAATTTCTCATCTTCGATCATGTTGCACCATTTTTAACTCAGCAACCAAATTAGAAAAGGCACACAAATTAGAAGAGGAGGTGAGAGAGAAAATTAGAGAGAATGGGTGATGGGAAAGATGTTATGCTTATATTTAACAGTCTTAAATTAATACCTGATTTTTGGACAATTATATTATTCTTTTGTAATTTTATAAAATACTTAGCAAAAATAATTGCATGAATTATTGATGTATTGCTTCAGAAGATCTACAGAATGCCATGATACTGTTTTTTTCTCTTACTATATTACTTGTGATGAAATTAGTTTTGTTTTTTCTAACTCTGTTTTTCTATAGTTGGAGGACTCCTGGAGTACATTTTGTTTCCTGATAAACACCTGTTTGCTAATAAGCAAGCTATCATAGCATCATCTGTGACTACATCAGTTATGAATCAATGTGTTTTTTAGATGCAGATAAGTTTATTAAGAGAGAAAATTTAAACTGATTATGAGTCCTATAAATAAGTTAGCTAAGTACCTAGAAAGGCTGCCTACTTCTTTGCTTGCACTTTCTGATGGTACATCAGTGTGCTCTGAAATGATTTACACAGGAATAGCAGGAACTTTTCCTACAATAATCTATGAAAAGCAATTTAGACAGCAATAGGAATATGCAGCCTAATGATGATTTGCTTGAGCTGCTTTTGATTCAGCTCCAGTACCTATGTATCACTTTTTGCTCTCTTTCTTTTTCATGTTGCCTACATATACACAAGAAAACATTTTTACATTATTTCTCCTTCAATATGCTGGGTCACTTTATAGCATCTCTTTCTTGGTCCATCCTTCAAAACAGAGTTTTGGACAATTAATTCTCATGCTATCTAGGAGTCAGCAAAGGGATGGAGGCATGGGACTTCTCTTGAATATGGTCCTCCTGGTCTATCCAGGAAGCACATTTTTCACAATATATCACAGTGTAGCATCACAAACATCTCCATTTACCATTAATGTCATGTGTTAACTCAAGAGATCTTGGGAAATGTAGAATATCAGAATATTTTAGACCTGTAGGATATAATTCTTCACTTACCTCAAATCTGAGCATTTCCTATTGATTTGATACAATTTGATACAAATTGGAAGTAATTAAGATTTACTTAATGTTGATTTTGTGTCACATAAAATGTGCTCCAAGATCAAATTATAGAAATTAATTTATTATACAATTTCAGACCATTAACCTAAACACTAATTTTCACACATACAAAAATTAAATACCATTTAATTGTCCTTATGTTTTCTTTTGAGAGTCTGACACTGAAAAATACGGAGAAATTTTACATTATTTTATTTAGATATCTATTTTCCTTTGAATACCTGTTATAATTTGTCTTTGTATATTCATAGTTTTCATATAATTTCAATTATTATATTGCTGCATCTCCATAGGTTGTTTTGGCTAAAGTAGCATTTCTCAGTATGTTTTAATTCTTATCTGTTTTGCCTAATTGGGCACATGGGTAGCTGTGGAAGGATCTGCCTGGTTTGGGCCAGCAAATCATGATAGAGATGAAGAAAAACACAAGAGACAGAGAATGTCTTTGTTGGATGGCCAGGGGATTTCACCAGAATAGACCGAAGCCCCAGACTGACTCAGACACCCAGATCTATTGAAGAACAACAAAGGCAAAGAGTTCAGCTGAGTGCAGTTGTATTTGTTTTACATAGCCAGGCAGGCAAGCAAGCATGGTGATAGTTTGGCTGAGTAATTAACTTCGATCTAATTGTCCCCGAGGAGCTTCCTTGTTTTCGCTATCTGGCCCACCTCTGCACAAGTTAACAAATACCCCATAGTGAAGACATTCAGGTCCCTTGGAGTTAGCAGCCTTCTACCTCCCAGGTCATCTGTAGCAGAAATGGATCTGCTGAATGGCTTAAGGAACTGTTCAAGGGCCTGTAAGTGTGTAAGGCTTTTATTAATGATTGCATAATCCACCAATCTTGTGTGATATTTAGTAGCCATGCAAGAATGATAGGACAACTTATTAATCTTCAGGCAAATAATCTGAAATCAATACATGTTTGGGTGACCTCAGTTTGCATTGCTTAACATCAGTGCATCTTAATATGTGTAAATAGCCTCATGTATAAATCAAAATAAATAAGCATAAGTATGGTTCTTAGGCTTTTGTCAAAACTCTTTCCAGAAGAATGGTGCTGGCTATATTTCACAGCCTGTAATGGATGAGCATAGCATTTCGACATTAGTGAGATTTTGCTGTTAACTCTTGCATAATGTTGAGTTTTAGGAAACTTGGTAATGGAAAAAAAAAATTCAGCTCTTCTTCTCCTTCTCCCCATCATGCTGCATTTCAGCATGAGTCTCTCTCTCTCTCTCTCTCTCTCTCTCTCAACCCTCATCACAATGCGACCAGCAAGAGCAGCAGGTCCTTGACCCAACACTTTTCTTTCCTCATGATAAAATTACATTTCCTCTTGGACCTGTCTGAGGAGCTAGAGTAATTCCTTCTGGATGTCGGGGCTGCTCAACAGCAGCAGGAGGAAACCAGGGAAGCTGAGGACCACACGCAGCCACGCCGAGCTTGAGTGGTACATTCCTTCTCCCCCAGGACTTACCAGCTCTGACCTTGCAGCCCAGGCAGCAACGCCACGTGCTGTTCACCTCCTGTCTGAGTTGCAAAATATAATCTCCACTGTGACAAGGTTAAAATATAAACTTTATTTCTGTATATCTTGTTATATTTTCCACCTGGTTGACATACACTTTTGAGATATATAAACCATAGAAATTCTGAAAGAAAAGGGAAACTGTTGCAGCTGGGAGTGTAATAACATCGTTCCTACATAAACAAAGCACGCTTCGAATATTATTAACTAGCACTGTTCCTGTCAGGTGATGATGAATTAAAAGGAGGTAAGATGCAGAGAGTAAGGACAAAGTTTCTTATGATCATTATTGACACTGAAACTTGAAATTCTAGAAAATAATAGAGTCTGAAGAGTGGAATATGTTACCTATATCTCCAATGAGATGCTGAAGATTTTAAATACAATTTACTCAATCTTTTCTCCTGGGCTTGCGTTGTTTATGTTCTAATTTTTAAGACTTTTTCTCATTTGTTCTGTTTTTGTCATTGCTATTTTAAAGTGGTGTTGCATACCCTTGTATGCAAGCAGTATCTGTCTGCATGATGGGATATGTTCTGAGTGTGTACTCCAGGTTTCATGTATTAAAATCCAATCTTCATTGTGAGAATGAAAATCTTTTAGGACTTTAGTATGAAGAGCAAAGACTTTGGAAGAATGTTTGTGACTAGGGGTAGAGCCGTCATGGTTGAATTTTGATGGCTTTATTAAAAGATAGAAAGCAAACACATACATACAAGCGCATATTCCTTGCCTTGTCAAGTGAGTTCCTGTCTCAGCCTAGGGCTCTGCCATCAAGAAGGCCATGACAAAATGCAAAACTGAAAGGCAACAACAACTGCTAGAAAAAGAACTTACCTAGTATGTGGTGCTGGGCTATCAACAACAGAAACTTGACCACGGTATATGTGTTGCTGAATTATTCACAAATTCAGAAGAGTCTTAATGAAACCAGAAAAAAACCCCTATAATTCCACTACTCAAAAATTAATGTCATCAGACACATACCATTTCTCAACACACAAAATTACAAGCCTTTCATAAAAATGACCACATTGAACTCTTTACTTTTCCTTCAGAATGTATTTTTATTTTCCCTATGCAACATGTGTTACTCTGGTGTTTCTCCTAAAATCCTTGGAAAATTCATCAGCTTGTGTTCAAAGGAAAGAATAAGGAAATAAGATCAGCAGAGAGATTTACTGTTTTATTGGAAGTCAGGCAAATCTGGCTTGTCATCTAGGTTCTGCTAGTCCTTTCAGCTTGTCTGCATGTCAGACCTGTCTGGAGCTTGACATAGCCTCACACTCAGCACTTCCTTCCTAGCTCTATCTGTTCTCTACTTCTGTTACGGTGTGCTAAACTTTCTTCTGTATTCTTTCTAAGAATTTCTCTTTACCTTGCCTACTTCTTTTTTTTTTTTTAAAGATTGTTGCCATACTAATCATAGACATTTCAATTCTCAGTTTGATAATCCCAGTATGCCTTGCACGTCGGTTTCTGTCTCTGGAGCTGGCTTTTTCTCTTTAAAGTGTATGCTGTGCCTGTCCTTAAGCCTTGGAAGCTTTTGTAAAAGACTGAGTATGTGGAACTGGGTAAAATGTACTGTGGAAAATAGGCATACTGTGATGTTTTGGGAGGCTGTGGTGAAAAAGAAAATAATCTGTGCATTAGGTTTCAACTGATAAAGACCTGTACCCCTGCACTGAGACGTTCATAGTGACTTTCATAGTGGCTTTTCAGATTTTTCTCTATCCTTGGGTAAGACAGGGTCATTAGGGAGGCTGTATTTGGTATTGCTTTTCCTATGAAATGTTTAGGCTTAGGTAAAACAACTGTAGGTTAGGCTCCAAAAAGTTATTTTTGTTTGTTTATTTTCAGATCAGGCATTGTTAAAAGGGAATATATATATATATATATATATATATATATATATTAAAATGGCTACTAGCTTGGCCTGAACCACTAGTAACTTATCAGTTACAATTTAGTTTTTCTTATTCTAACACTGGTTCCTGTGGATGTTGGTGATTATGGGTTTCTAGGCTCGTAAACTGTTATCTTCTAAACCTGTTTGTCTTGCTCTGAGTTTCTGGTGGACCCTGTACTTCATTACTTCAGTTCTTTGACATACCTAAGAAGAGTCAAAAACTCCTAGCTTGTCCAGCTTTTTACATATTGTTCAGGAGAAACAACCAATGGACTGACGGTTTTTTCGCTGACTCTGACGTTCTTTTCGCTGACTCAGGCGAAAACCACAGGTTGGCAGGGCTATTATCTATTTGCTATTAGCTATTAGCTATTTGCTATTTGCTATTAAGAGCTCTGTGGTTGAATGCAGTGGCTCTCAGGCCTCGCAGCTATACCTCTGAGGTTTGAGTGTCAGCACCTTCCAGCTCCTCATGTTATCTTGCTTACCATGACCTTGCAACCCGAGTGTTGACAGCTCCCAGGGACTATCAGGTATTCCTGTTGGCCCCACACACCCAAAATTCATAGCTCCCTCGGAGACTTCTGGAACCACACTGGCAACTTTGCAGCCTCTCTGAACCTCCTCTACATGCTTCTATGGGTCCCCACGTTGGCACAGTTCTGTCATTCTGCCACTCTTAGCTCCTCACTGCCCTGCCCTTCAAGTTCTCTGCCACTCTTCAGAGAATTTCTGTGAGTCTCTGCCTGCTAAAAAAAACTCAGTGCAAGGAGCTCAGGGTTTCCAGGTCTTTCTTCATTATGGCCAACTCAATCTATTCTTTCTCAATCAATTTCTGACTATGAAATATGATGACCCAAATAAAACTTTAACAGGACCGATGCTGCGACACAGAGGGCATTTGCGCCTCATGGAGAGAAGAAGTAAGCCACTCACCCCATGTCCTCCCCATCTCTCTGCACTCTGTTGGGAACTCTGACATGGTGTTAGAGAGTTCACTGAAGAGGTTGTGGGTTGGAGTCATTTGGAGTAGTCTTGGCTTGTCAGAAGTCCTTGAAACTTAAGTGACCTTTTCCAGGCATTTGGTACAATGCGGCTTGATTAAAGTTTCCCAAGTTAGCCGTGGAGTGTCTAAGAGGCATTGGGTATCATAAGGACAGTACCATAGAAGTGCATGAGTGGCAGCTTAGTCTGTTTCCTCATAAGTGTAGGGAAGCATGGCAACTGCCCATGGCTTCTGTGTGCTCCTAGAAGCACAGGCATTGTGAGCACTGCCCAACGGGCTCAGGGACTTCAGTCTCAGTGGCCCTAGGCTCATTTCTGCACTATCCAAATATATTTACTAGAAGGAACGTGTCATAACCGATATTTGATGCTGTTAATAGATTGTGGGCACCAAGTCAGCCACAAAAGGACACTAACTGTCAAGGCCTTCCACACCTGCCACAGAAAGAGGTAAGAGTAGTGGTGTGTGTGTGTGTGTGTGTGTGTGTGTGTGTGTGTGTTGGGGGGGAGGTCGAGAGCTAAGGGCAATGTGTCTTACACTCATAATTGTTATTTACAAGTTAAATATTCACTTTAATTTTAATCATACTGTATATATAACAGACGTCAATGAAATATATATAATTCAAGTATGTAGAAATAAATTTTTAGTGTGTATAGTTTATCACAATAAGCTTTTGTTTTAGTTTAATTGTCATACTGAAATGTTATTACTCATTTCAAATTAATTTATTCTGGATATTTGAGTTACATATTTTAAATTAACATTTTAAGTATGAGGACACTTAAAACCATGTCATATATGTTTGTAAGTGGATATGTTCCAATTTTTGTTTCAGTAGTTATTACTAAAGTAGTTATTACTTCCACAAGATAGTAAGTTTTAGTGTCGTATGAAAATAGCCCAGAAAATCATTTCCTGGTTCACCCAAAAAATTATGAGCAAATATAATTTATTCAAAATTAAGTTTTAAAGCAGAGACTTATTTTGATATTAAATGGTAAGAAAAACCTTTCATATTTTACTAATTAGCTAAGTCTGGTCACAAAAAGAATGATAACTTTCTAATTTTTAAATATTCCTCTTTCAGGAATTTCAACCACTATTCGCAAGTTTCATTTCTTTTTCTAGGATGAATTACAAATTATTGATGTAAATTTGAAATACAGATTACAAATGAGAAGGAAGAAAGTCTCTCTCATGCCGAGCAGCTCCCCAACTAAAACTACCTTTGAGATTCAGGAAAGTCTTTGTTTTTTATAAAATCAACTTAGGAAAGAAAGAAAAGAAAGAAGGAGGAAAGAAGAGAACAATGGAATGGAACAGTTAAAAAACTACCCAGTCATCCTATTTTCCTCTATGATGAGATTTAATAAGTTATTCTCCTTTATTCTCTTTCTGTTTTACTCTCTAGTGGGCGTAGCTCCAGGCAAAGTGGGCTAATTTAGCTTTGTTTCCCTTTGAGACTCTTTGTCATCTCCTATATTTCAGCAACTTGCCAAAATCTTTCAGCAAATCCTCCAGTATACAGAACACCCTTGTTTATCAGGAGACTGTGGTAAATGTACAGAAGATATATATATATATATATATATATATATATATATATATATATATATATATATATATATATATATATATATATATATATTTCCTCTTTAGAATCATAGTATGCTAGAGGTAGGAGGGTTTTTTAATGCATGGCAAAGATTAAGTGTTTTACTTAAGGTTATGTTACTACTTAATAGTTGAGCTAGGGGTCCTGTTTCCCATG
>PVKA01004749.1:0-36558 GCA_004027165.1 Ctenomys sociabilis | reverse complement strand
TGTTTCTTTGTGGGTTCATGCCTCCCCATATACTGTACTAACTTGAAGTCTTCTGCACACAAAGACAATAGCTCAGGGAATTGTGTTGAAAATCACCAGGAAAAAAATTTATATCAAGATGATAATGTGTACTGCAATGTTAACCAGTGGTGTTACCAAGTCAAAAAAGTTATTCTACCTGAACATAAGACTGATTATACTTTTAAAAATATTTTTATTTCTAATTAGCCTCACTAGGAGGAGATTTCAATCAAAGATGAAGAGATATGCAAATCATTCATTGATTTTGTTTTATACTAATGTTAATGAAGGGAAAATGGCAAATTTAAGCCTAAAATTAAGTAGAGATTATGTAAACTTCAACATTCCATCTCATCCTTCTCACAGTAATGTGACTAATTAAGTTCCTCTTATTTATGTTTTCAAGTTGAATTTTAACTTTATAATCTAAATATATCACTTGGCCTTACCAAGCTGTGGATTAAAAAAAAGGCTTCCTGGACATTGCTTCTCATATCAAGCTCCATCTTTCTCCTGTCCTCAGCCTGTCTCTCTCTGGCCCAAAGGAGCCCCCAAATCCTGTTAACTGCAGTTTTCCTAAAATCTCTGTCATCCAGCTCAATTGCCACTCCAACCTCTCTGTGCTCATGTCCCTTGTCTCCAAATGCAATTGAAACAGAAAAAAAGGATTTTTTCAGCTTCTGTATCTACAGGAGGGCCAACCTTCACCCAAAAAGCAATGCCCTTGTGCCCAGCAAAGAGATCATGGATTCAGTGTAAAGTGGAGTGAACAGCTTTCACACCATTCCCCACATTTTTTATATAGACTCCAAAACAGCTTATTTTATTCCCATGGTTCTACAGGTATCATAATGTTATTTTAATTGGCCTCAACACATAGTAGTTAAAGAATGTTTTGAAACAGGATTTGCTCTTCTGAACCTTTACATCTTATTTGGAATAAAGAAAGTATTTACGGAGTACAATACAAATGAAATTAAAGATTCCAAAATGACTTCTCTCTAGATTTAAGATGGCTCCTAACTCCATTGACAGGTGAGTCTGTTTAGTAAAGAGGCTTCATTCCTTGTAGCCTAAAAATGCTTTATCAGAGGTGGGCCAGCCAGACAGATCAGTGGACTAAAGCACCTGCATAGGCAAGGTCGGGAAGACACAGGGACGGTGGCACCACATGCCACGCCAGCCATCCCAGTGGAGTGGGCTCAACCGGCCACAGAGCCCTGGCATGGCGGCGCATGCTCGTAAGCACAGGCGAGGCTGAAAGCAGAAGGACTACTACAAGTCTGAGCTGCACAGTGAGATCCTGAAAAAACCAAATGTATTAAAATTTTTTAAATTTTTTAAAAAAGAATGTTTGCCAGAGGTCCAAAGTCCTAGCGCACTGTCTATTGTCTTGTGCCTTTTCCCAGGTAACAGATTTATTCAAAAACTGACAAAGAATCTACAAAGTGCAGTACAGGGTTACAGGATAAATCAAGAGGGTACTTGACTGACCTTATCAGATCCAAAAGTTACATTTCTTGTTCTATAAGTCTTGCTTTATCTTGGTCTTAACCATCCAGCAGAAAAGTACAAAAACAAGGTATTTAAAGTAAAGCCATATTAACATACTGATCTGTAAAGGGCTCAAGTCAACAGCTTCTGTAAATACCCACTACTATTGTGGACTGCTGGACTGTGTTGGATTGTTTTGCTGAATTCATGCACCTATTGTATTTAGATGCCAATGGAGTGCCCATGTCTGACAGAACTAAACGAGAAAAGGGATGACAAAGGAGGGCACATTTTGTATTTGTATATACAGAATAGTTAGGATAGATATGCAACTATTTTCACTTAACTCAATGAGAAGAAAGATTTGTACTAATAGTGTTTGGACAGGATATCCTGTCTGCTTCTTGTACTATGGATAACCACTAAGAAGATAACCATGTACAATGTATTAATTATTGAAACTGTCTTACTAATCAGCTTTGAAACCATCTCATTGATATTTGTTTCTCAATAAAAACATTCTAACAAGAACAACAACAACAAAAGGAAACCCTTTTATTTTAACAAAAAAAAATGTTTTTTGCTGCATCCTAGCTTCTGTTAGCCCCAGGTTTTCCTTGGCTCGTCATGTGTCACTCTAGTCTTCTGTCTTCATGCTGGAGCTGCCCTGTGTGTCTTGGCTTTGGCTGCCCCCTATGTCTAGTTCTGTGTCTAAATTCCCTCTCTCAGTAAGAACTCAAGCTATACTGGATTACGGTCCACCCTACTAAATTTATTTTAACTCCATTATCCCCGCAGAGACCCTGTGTCTAAATGAGGGTCCAATTTGTGCTGCTGGAAGTTAGCACTTCAACATGTCGTTTGTGGCAGTGTAACTCCACCCAGTGAGGAAACATATTAAATTTAAAAAGATAAATGATTATCAAATGAGAGGATCTGATAGAGGTGCTAACCTTAGTCCTTCTACCCTGAAATAGGGCTTCTCTACTAACAGCAAAGTTTTCATTCTTATTCAAAGACCTAATCTGAAGGGATATTCACTTCCTCTCACAATTAGAAAATGAAGCTCTATAAATAGCAAGGTTTGCTAAGAAATAGGCCTCAGAGAAAGAGAGGAAGGAAGGTGGATAGTACCTGTGGTATTCGCTGCTATCGGAGTCTGGATGTGCTAATCTAGATCAACTGTGACCCTTGGCTTTACTTACTGACTATAAGAAATCTGTGCCCTTGTGGGTTGGTGGCAAAAGCCTTTTGATTCAGTACTGTAAAGAGACTCTAAATTAATAACTATCTTATACAATTCTAAAAGTGACTATGGATAAGGAAAACTAATCTGCCATATGATTTTCTTCTTTTAAAAATTGTATAATTTCAAGATTTCCTTCTTGGAGATAGAATACACTTTGGATTTGTGTCAGGTCACTTATCATCCAATTCCACACAATAATGTGGCCATTTCAGTTTGTGTAGGCTGTGTACGTGAACTAGAGGATATTACACTATGCAGGGCATAGGCACAAATGCACAACCGTGTTAGAGACGTGTCCAATTTATAGGGAGATAATGAAATGTATGTTTTATGAAGGGCAAGTGAATTTTCTCAAGGCTTATTCTTAAGGGAATCGCGTCTGCTTGAAAGAGTACACTCAGAAAGCAAAATCTATACTGTTCTACAGCAGACACTATAAAAATGCAAATTAAGGTTGAAACATGCTTTATTCATGAATTTTTTAAAGTATTGAATTTGAATCTCTTAAAAATACAAAGCTAAAGACAGTTTTCATTTAAAAAGCCAAAAAATAAAATATGTATTTAAAGGGATAAATTATACATAAATGTGATTTATAATTTATTGCCCATAAAACTTTTATCAAAGAAACAAGGAGAGTGGTATGTATGCAAATAGAGGGATACAAAGTAAACATATTTCTGTAAGCTGAGCACCAGAAAAGAAAGCACTTGATTTATATTGGTGTCTATTTTAAATGTGGCAAAAATCCAAATAATATTTTTTAAATACTAAGGCTTAAGGTACCAGTAATGCTAAAGATGTGCTTTTTTGTGCTTTGGTGTTAAGTCAGAATATTTTGCTTAAGTAGGGGCCCCTTCTGTTGTGTTCCACATAATTTAGTTAGTGGCAGCAGCATATGCTTTCGGTAAAACTTTAAAGGCCATTTATCTTCTGTTGCTTGTACTGTTGCTAGCTAAATCCTGGTTCATTCCTCACTTATTTCCATAACTGCCCTTATGCTTGAGAGTCCTACATATTTAATAGTCAAGGAGAATATCAGAGTCATAAAGTAGGTTTAGATTTTCTAATTCACTACTTCTTTTCTTTAACAAGAGTCTCTGTGAGAACTACATAAACCTCTATCTTCTCCCACTTTCAGTCTCTTCAAGCTTATGATAATGAAAAAATATAGCCTGTATCTCAGTCTGTTAAAGAAAATTATAACCACAGTTTGGAACTTAATGGACTATAGCGTCGGTTCAGATTCACTCAGGATTAGTTATTAGCTTCAAGAAATTGGTAACATTTATTACACTACTACACATCCATTCTGACAATATATAATAAATAGAAAAACGGGAAAGCTTGTTATTTTTAAACTTATATTTTAGACTATCACAACATGAGTAAATTTTCGGGATCTCAAATACATTACAAAAAGAATACAGCATGCATTTTTAAGAAAAATCTCTCATAAAAAGTACTTGTCAAACTCTTCTGTCTTGAAATGGTATATTGTCCAGGAAAAGTATATATTCCATACCTGAAATGCATCAACTCCTGCTAACTTAGAGGATGAAAGTAGATGATATTTAGAAACCGTCAGAAAGAATTGCATAAATTACACAACAATAACAATATCAGTGGAAATTTATCTCCCACATGTGCTGAAAATAAGAGAAGGAAAAATTTACAGAGCCTTTTTTGACTGTAGTGCTTAATCTTTATCCCCTTTATGAGAGTAAATCTAAAAATTTACACCTTTCTCTGGCCTTGCTATGGTCAACTATCCAGATAAATCTTTAAATATGACTAATAGGATTTGATTGAAATGGCATTTGAGGAACTCACCTGGCCTTGGATAGTGTATCTCCACTATTGTTTATAACTCATTTCACTTTGTCAAACTGCCCAAAATTTTACCATAAATTATTCATATAAAGGTTATTTTACAACCTCATAGCCATGATATTAGTGATAATGGCAAGTTACTTTACTCCTTGAAATAAAAATATTGAAGGGATGTGAATTTGATGATGGAGGACAAGATTATTTGTTAGTGTCTGATGGGGACAGATGAGAAAAAGTCTGTTCCTGCTTGTATCTTAAATGTTCCCAAAGGTGATTTGTTAAGGGCTTCATCATTGACCCATGAAGCTAGTGGAAACTTTAAGTCCTGGGCCTAGTAGAAGACAATTAGGTCATGGGTACAAGCCCTTTGTTATGGCATATGTCTAGATGTCCCTTCAAAGCCTGATTCAGTATCTGGTGAGGTTATTCAGAGGTCACTGGATCTAGAGTGTGTGATGCTGGGATTAAGGGCATCTGAGTACTAAATAAGTCTACTGATTGCTTGGGCAAAATTCTGGGTGTAGATTAGGGACAGGCCCTTTTTGGGTGTGAGGCCTGCCCACTCTAATTTAAGGGTGAGTAAACTTGACAGACTGCAAAGGACAGCAAGAGGACTAGTGTAACCATTGCTGCTTCAGTACTTTGGCACTCGCTGCCTTTTCCTTTGCTGCCCTCTGCTCACCATGAACTGCTTCTGCTCTGAGATGTCATGACCATGGAGACCACCAAATATGAACTGAAACCTCTGAAGACTGTGAGCTACAATCCACCTTTTCTTCCCTCGTCTTGAGTGTTGGGAATTCATTCTTGCCATGAGAGAAGCAAATATGACACTCTTGAAGTCAATATTGATTCTTCTCTTTCCCAACCTATGATGAAGGAAGCAGATTTCTGCCACCATGTATTCCCCACCATCTCACTCTGCCTTGCCACAGGACAAAAGGCAATTATGCCAACCAACCTTTAACGTCTGACACCTTCTTTTAAGTTGATGACTTCAGTTATAATGTCACTGCAATGCAAAGCTCCATAGCACACAAACCACTCAAGAATATGCCAGAGCAGAATAAAAAGGAATTATTCGTCATGGTCTGAATTGCTTTGTTCACCCAAAATTCTTATGTTGATATCCTAACCACTAAGGTGATGGTAATTGAGAAATGGGGTCTTTGCGAAATGATTAGGTCCTTGTGAGTGAGTGAGATTGGGGCATTTTCAAATAAATTGAAATTAAGTCTATTCAGCCCTCCAATCATGTAAGGAAGGCACAGTGCTCTAAGAAGGTGACAGTTCATGAGACAGAAAGCAGGACTTCAACAGATACTGAATCTTCTGGTGGTTCCTATCCAGGGCATCTCAGCTTCCAGAATGGGAGAAATAAATATGCATCATACATAAACCATCCTGTTTATAATATTTTGCACTAACATTCTGAAAAGACCAAGATATTATAAGATAGCTGTGCTAGAACATTGAAAAGAAGTATAAAATATAAATAGACAAGGCACATATTCTTTATATCCAACATCTTCTTTTACCACAAGGGTATCTTTAAATTACTGCTAGAAATAGTTGCTTAGTACCAACTTGAATTTGGTTGAAGCCTGTTTCCAGTTCTTTCAAATTGCTAGGCAGTTTTATTTTTCTGCATTATCATAGAATTTTATGTTATTGATAATTTCACTATTGTTATTCAATTTTTACTCACAGATCATTAATGTGAATGATGTATATGTCAGTGTGTCACAAACAAACCTTATATCTTGTTTGTCACTAATATATAAACTATGGTAATTAATACAGCTAATATTTTAAGCAGATCCTAGCTGCCTAATTTTAATGATCAAACACTATTATTTTCTCCTAAGGAAATGTTATGGGAAGAGAGAGAAAGTTGCTATTTAAGGATTATGGTACTTAATTCTTACACTGTAAGAATTACTTTTTTGTTAAAAAAAAAAAAAAAAAAAAAAAAAAAAAACCTCTACATTTGTACATTAGGTAATCCTTTCATTTTATTGTCAGGATGTAACCATTTTAAAATATTGTTTTTGGGGCCAGCCAGACAGCTCAGCAGGTTAAAGCTCCTGCAAGCAGACACAGGGGCTGGAGGTTCCACCCTGTGCCTGCCATGCCAGCCCTGCCTTGGAGTCCCCTGAGATGGCAATTGAGACTGGGTGGCACATGTCTATAATCCCAGCTCTTGGGAGGCTGTAAATAGGCAGAGCATTATGAGTCTGATCTAGTAGTGGGACCCTGAGCATTCTAAAATATAAAATAAAATATTGTTTTCTACAGTGGAATAATGAGGAAGAAAGTCAAAATATAGTGAGTTAGTCACTTTTCTCTCATTGCTGAGAAAATGTTCACCCAAAGTTAAGGAAAGAAAGGTTTATTTAGCTCACAGTGCATAGAGGTTTCAGTCTATAATTGACTGAATCCAAGGCAGAGTGGCCCTTTCTGCCTTTTATGTAATCCAGGCTACATAAAGCACATCGCTCACACCCTTTATCCTCATGTCCTTGAACCTAGTGTGGTGCCTTGAATTAATCCCAGCGTCATGCACTCTAGCTCCAGCTACTTCTGAAAAAGCCCCACCTGACTTCATGAGGCTTCCGAAGGCCATCCAAACAGCCATAGCAGGTCCTGATGATAGCAGCTTTCTACATTTCTGTGCCACAGATCATTTACAAATTCATTGAACTGTGTTATTCTATTTATCATTATGTCACTGCAAAGTATGCATAAATGTTATTTCTAGTTCATAAATAAGCAAAACTCAAAGAGATTAGAATGATGTGTTTCAGAAAAAAATATGAGTGTGGAGTAAAACTAAACTTAGGATAACACTACTTTCAAGGTGCACACTATTTAGATGGTGTGTCCAAATTTCTTACATAAGGTAGAGTATTTTTGTTTTGAGGGAAAGGACATGGAGAGGTGACAAAGACAAATTCTGTCAGTCTTGCCATTTTATTTAGGCACACCTTTTGAGATCTTGCAAAGCTATAACAAAGAATGTTAGCTATTATGTAATAATATAGGCTTTTTTGCGCATTTACCACTATGTTACTGTGATCTTCTTGTCAAAATCCCAGAAAAAAAAAATCATTCTATCTATTCTGTAAGAGTATCTCACCAAAAATAGTCAATGCTATTTTAAATATTTCTGTTCATTAGATAGCTTCTTAATAAATTCACAAGTCTGTTGTCTTTGTTCTAGTTCTGCCTTCTGGAGAAAACTAAACAATGCTAAACCCCTTAGACCTGGGTAACCAGTTATGCTACCTACTCTAGGTCTTCTCCTGACAAGGTCCCAGCATTGTAAGCCTTGTTGTTAGGCTTAATACCTCCATGTTCCAGGGAACATTGATTTGGCCTCGTTAAAGGTCTCATTGTCATGTTCCAAAACAGCTCCTTTCTCCAGGTTCTATGTTATTTCACCTGTCAGATTTTCCACTCCAGTTTCCAGTTTATGCTTCTGGAGAAAACTAACTGAACTGAAATAGCAGGCAACCACCCTCACGCTATGCTTCCACTGGATGCCCTAGAACTCTTCAGCTGTGTTCCTTACAGCTTCAGATCAGGCATACAGGCAAACACACACACCCTGCTTCATCTTTGAGCCTCCCGCAGCTCTAGAGCTTCTCTCCCAGGTCTCATCCACCAATCCCTTTGCCCTCCATTAGCTGGTACAAGTCCCATGTCTGTGGGAGAAAAATGCTCTTTGCACTAGGAAACACTATGCAGCTCTCCCTGAAAGAGGTTGTGTCTCTGCCAATTGCCATAGGACAGCATAACCCTCCTGTGAAAGATGTACCTTAAATGTCAGAGATGATTTTTTCCGATAATTGAGAATAATACGCAATCTACCACAGTTAGACATTGTCAGAAAAATCATTTCTGACATTTAAGGTATGTTATTGATAATTCCTGACTTTCCTGCAGCAATTCACCTATCGTCATTTTCATTATGTTGTTCCCTCTGGGCAGTCTATTCGCAGCTGATAACACCTGTCCCTAAAAGGCATTTGCTGAGAAAAGTTGTCATTTTGTGGGCACCAATTTCAAGTGTGCAGCATTTCCTCTGGCATCATCTTAGACGTGGGCCTCAGTGAGTCACTGAGTGTGGCCTACTCACAGTAATCCTTCAGGCTCTGCCTTTGATCCTCCCCGCCTAGTCCCAGGCACCGCCATTAACGTGCTCTGTGTGTATTACATTGAGGAGTTGTAAGAGCACTTTTATCATTCTAAGTAATCTTTATATTGTCTGCCACTTCCTGAAGATGTGACTCATGTAAAGCTGTCCACAAAGTTGAATACAGGAAGCTTATTTTTTTATGCTTCTGGAGAAAACTAAACAACACATCCATCCAGTAATGCACCCCAAACATGTTAGATGTTATCCCAGTGCAGCATAGAATGGTCTTGTTCTCTGTACTGTCCACCAACACACCTGAAGCCCTTCTGTGATAATCTTCCTCCGGGCCAGTCCTAGAGTCACCTTGGAGCCTCAAAATCAATTTTGCACAAAATAGCATAATTTGTTGATGTTATATCTGTAAGTAGGGGTTTTGCTTCTTGTTGCCTTTTAAATTTTAATTGTTTTAGGATAAATAGAGAGCTTTACATTACCCATTTCTTTTTAGACTCAAACCATTCTTCTTCACATTTGGTAAAATCTTTAAAATCCAAACTTTGTATGCAATGTGTTACTGCCAAACTAGATTTGTGTCACCCAGGAATAAAATGATCATGATAGAAATTCTATGTATTCAGAAAAGCTATTGATAAAACTGGTGAGTTGAACATATTTTTAAAGTAACAGAGCTCTGAAACATATTGTTCAAGACGTTGCCATAGTAGACAAAGATTCATTAATCAGCTACCACCTGTCCCTCAATTCATTGTCCTTTACGACTATCCAGGGTCTCCCTGTGTCTGATCTGCAAAGATATCATGACAGGACTGTGAGGCCTGTCGGGTTGTAGCCATCCTATCTGTCGGCGGAACTGCTTGTTGCACTGTTAGAGATTATAGATATTTCCTCTCCTTACCCCCTTCTCTCCATGAGTTCCTTCCAAAGCTGTATGTGGACTTAGACAAAGGGGACAATTATTTATTTAAATAATTGTATCACATATGTTGCTCACATTCATGTTTATTGTGTATGACTTCCCTTAAATAGCCAACCAGAAATGAAAATGAGATTACTCTGTAATGAATTCACAAGCTATTTCTTTAATAACGATTGAATGGCCCTTTGATTTTTCAGCCTCCTACTGATTACAATTTAAATGTTATTCTCTATTAACATCTCCCAACTTTTGTCAAATTCACTTGTTTTAATTTTACAATTTGATTTATTAACCCAGATTTTTAGCTACAGGTGATTGGAAGCCAAACCACCACATTACATTTTCTTCACCAAACTGCTAATTACTCTCTAAGTATACTAGAATTATTTGTGATGAACTGCAATTTGTTTCATCTAGGTTTTCTCTGAAATATTAGTTATGTCAGTACTAGTTTTAAAAATATGCTTATATTATCATAAACCCCAAGTCCAAAAAATACAGTTATCCAGAGTTCAAGACAGGGCACTGGTAACTGGATGAACGCTTGCTTGGACTTATGCTGAGTGAGAGTCACTCAGAAGGATTGAATGTGAGACAAGCCATGAGGAAAAGAAAGTGCTGAGGTCCTGAAGGCAGGAGACTGGATCCCCAGCCTAGAGGAGAGCTACTGGCAAGCACCCTGCAAAGACTGAGCCAGAGAACACCAGATCCAGGGAAAGGAAAGCACAGCCCCCACCTTGGAATTCATGGAGATCCCAGGACGGAACTATCCAGTTGAAGACCTCTAGAGATTTCATAGGTCTCTGCATCCTGTTGAAGACAGGTGATTCCCATTCTCCAAGAAATTTAGGGACTTTTAACAGGAAAATAAAGTGTACTTCCTTGGCTGAATGCAAATTCCTCTCTTTTTCTCCAAAGCCCTTGAATGGGACTTTATTTTTCTGTGTCTTGACTAGGACATAAACTCTTGCAGATCAAATATTTGATTTATTATTGTCTAATAAATAAATTTCTTCTGTTTTCTGGCTTCAAAAATCCTTCATCTCTTCATTTATTGATAAGACTTCTGGTTATATTTTGAATAGACATCTTGCAAGTGCTCAAACACACAAATACAAGACTAAAAAAGATATGGTTATCATCTTGGAATACACCATTCAATTTTTATTAACTGAGTACTTCTGATCATATGTAGAATTCAACTACTTTTGAGGAAAGATGAAAAAAATGATGCCTAAGGTATTTATAATGTACTCAATGTGTTTTACCTAGTACTACTTATTGGAATTGTATGTCATTTAGAGTAAAGCAATGTCTATTGGACTTTAGTATGGGATTTTTTTTTTTTGACATGAGCAAAAGCTTTTATGAACTGTTCTGTGCCTTTATATTCTGCTAATGGAAGAATGCAATATTGTCTGAAAGACATGCAGCAATACTTATAAAAATAAGGTTTTAAAATATGTTGCAGCTATAAGTATACACTGCGATAGAAGCATACCATTAAATATTAAATAAAAAATCTAGTAAAAGATGCATTAACATTAATCCAACTTAAGATACCCCCTCTCTTCCAACAAACTTATCCAGTCATTCCTCCCCCTTTCTGAGCAGGTCTGGAAGGCACATCTTCAATGTCTTATGCACTATATATCATGGTTGCTTTGGTGTCCTGAATAGGTTCTTTCACCTTTGAGGAAGAGTCACAACTCACCTAATGCTATATCTGGTGAATAGAGTGAACGAGGACATACCATAGTGCTTTTGAGGGTCTTCTTTTCCTTTGGACACCACTTGGTAGTTTCATTAACCATTCTTTTATCCTACCCCATAAAAATATCCAAAGAATAAAGCAAGCATCACTTTCTAAACAAAAATGAAGACTAAAAGACATATATTGATCATCACTCTCATTTTATTGATGAGAAAACCAACTTTGCTGAGTTCCAGCTGGAGTAAAATGAAGAGGTGAAATTTAAATTCAAATATATATCCCACTTGGAACCTAAAGTTCTTTATCACTGTACTAGGAATGATTACTTATTCATCTTGATTCATATCTTCAGTAAGGGGAAGCTATGATTTAACTCTATGATGTTCTAATCATAAAAATCACTCTGCAAAACCAACACCTTACCAAAAGTTAACACTTAAATAGATCCCAATGATAAAGTTCATTACTAAAACCCACTGTGTTAAGGTTTATGACTATGCGGCAAACCAAAATTTAATTGAGAGATGTCTCATTTTAAGTAATGTGACTGGTAACTCTATCATAAAACACTAGCGGATTCATTCCCAATTTTAACCAAGTCCATATGCTCTACCACTAAAACTAAGTAGTGCAATCATTTCAAAGATATGTATTTGTTGACTTTTTCTTCCTATAATTTTTGTCTGAGTGTTTGTCCTTTTATTGGTTTGTGTCCAGAACTGATTGACAGTATAGTACTATAGTACAAAGGATATGCAAATTGAGGCATTGAATTAGTAGCCATGTAAACATAGCAGCATTATTCAACTCAGTTCTCTGTCAGCATACTCTTGTTCATTTATGAGAAGTGCCAAATTCGTGTGCTAGTATTATTGTTTACACCACTATTCATGTGAAGGATACTTCTGGCTCTCTTTTCCATTTTTCCAAATCCTTCCTTTTTTTATGTGTTGAATTAAGCCTTAGCTAACTCACAAAGCTTCTCTGGACCCAGTGCACTCCACTGAATTGATACTTACCATGGACTAGTTCATCTGGTACGTGTTCGTGGTGATGGTGGCTTGGCTAGAGATCAGCTCGTGAAGCCATCTCTCCTTCCTTCTTTCTGGAGGAGCCTCTCAAGCCCCCAGGGAGCCTGGAGACCATCTACCATTTCTGCCTTACATTCTTCCTCCTCCATCACTTCCTGTTTCCATTAACAAATGCAAGTGGTAAAATCAATAGACAGAATTAACACTAAAATAAATGTAGAAATAAATGGGGGTTTCTTTCATCCATGCCAATTTCATCTTAGTAATTAGCTTATATTTTCTAACCAAATCCAATGAAAAGTCTAAGAAACTTGAACATTTTGATTCCTAATTCCCATGGCAAGAATAACAATTTCAGTAATATTCTTCACCTATGTTTTAATATATTTATGTTAAAACATAGTACATATATTTTGATTATTTTAAAATTCTAATTGATTTTAAATTACTATTTTTTTATTTTCTCTCTTTTCTGAATAATATAAAATGTAATAAAGTGATTTTTTTCCCATTAGCTGATTTTTTTTTCCATAGGTTGTAACATACTAAAATCATCCTCAAATATAATTGACATTTTGATATTACTGTTTATAGATATAAGACTCAGGATTTGAAACATGATTATTGTGTATTTATTTGTTCCCTGATGCATTCAGATAAGTGAAATATTAACATATATATTAGTATATGTGCTTATTACTGTATAAAAATTGATAACTTTGTGGCAAAAAATAATTCCTATGCCTTTATAAATCCTTGCTAGCTACTTTCATTCCTACAAAAGTGCCTTTTTGTAATTACAGAATGATACTTAACATGAAGCAAATTAGGTTTATTTTATCCATATGCCACAAAAGGTCAAATTCTATCTGTTCATGTCTTTGTCTTCTAAAATGAACAATGTTTAGGTGTCTGAAATATATACAGATGTTGACAGCCTCAGGGAAACATAACCTTTTGTTCTCTTAATTTTCAGATGCACATTCAGTAGACTTTTGGCATAGATGAGGGACCACATGAGTTCAATTTAGGGTCACTATTGGCACCTTAGTAGTGGATATGGCAGGTAAATGTTTTATTCATTATTTTATGCTTATTGTTTTAACGAACAGGAGCGAATGTGCAAGTAAAATCCATGTTCCATAACAAAAATGCTACTTCCAATAATGTAGTTCATTATGCACTCACTGGCAATACCATGTTCCAAATTTGCATGAGCAATTCATAACCCACAGATGCCTTCTCACTGGCAGCAATAGTATTTTAACAGAGGCATAGCTATGATGTACAAAAACATGTAGTAGCACCATAAAGCTTTTACCCCAGCTAAAAAAACCAAAATAAAACAATTACTATTTTTTAAAACTGGTGTTTCTGGATTCCTATTCACTTCATTAGGGAAATCTCGTAAATACGGGTACTCAAAAGAAAATTATTACAAGTTGATTTTATATTCTGTTACTTAATCATAAATTTTCATCCAAGTGGAAAATAAGAATGTAAAGGTAGATATGGGAGAATATCAAAAAGTCAATGCAATGATAAGTGTAAACCTCTGTTTAATTCTCTCTCCCTCCCTCCCTCACTCTCTATGTCTCTCTCTGTGTCTCTTGGTCTGTCTGTCACTGTCTCTCTCTGTGTGTCTCTCTCTGTCTCTGTCTCTCTTTCTCCCTGTCTCTGTTTTTTTCTCTCTCTGTCTCTCTCTCTGTCTGTCTCTGTCTCTGTCTCTGTCTCTCTCTCTCTATTGTCATACTTACCACTTCATTGCCTGCCCCAGTTCTGCTTTTCACCAAGATAGCCAATGCCCTTATTTACCATAAGAGATAAGTGATTTACTCACTGCTAGTTGCAAATAAAGGATCTCATAGACATTTATTCTTATGTATATCTTCAAAACTATATTTAGATTTAAGGGTTGCCTTAAACTAACTTGCCCTAGATAAAATTCTCTTCTAGTAGAAAAATAGACAAATGCAAACAAATTTATGGCACGTTCTTTATATAAATAACACATAATCAAATGCCACTTATTCACATCACTACTAAATTGTTGGTGATTTATATAATGGGATACAAATGACCTTAGAGTACAGGTTTCATGCAATGGTGATTCTTGACTAAGTCTGGCTGTTGAGGGAAAAGGCTATATTTGCTGCTTTACAATTTCTAAGTAGCAAATTGCACTTTTTAGAATAGGGTTTTGTCCATTACACATCACCTTTTAAATAAGTTTTTCTACTCACTAGTTATTTTTTCAAATCAATAAGCGATAATCTTTACATTTGTAAAAGAAATGTGATCCACAATGAAAAGTTATTTACATGTAAAGTAAATTAAAAGTGGCACTATTACTGTGCAACTGATGACAATTCAAATTAATTATAGTATTGATTTAATTCTTTCCTTGTACAATGAGCTTTCTCTTGATCATCCTCACAAGAATTCTGTGGGTTAATTTTTTATTCACTTCATGTTCTTGATTACAAAAATGAGGTTCAGAATATTCAAAGGAAACTAAGATGTGGGAAAGACTGAACTTAAGTTTTCTAATTTCTAGTTCTTTTTTCTACATACATGTGCTGACTGTTAGAAATACTCCTAATTTGATCCAACAATTAAATGAACTCTTCAGAATCAGAGGGCCCAATGGAAATCTACTACTACATGTAATTAGTGAAGCAGCCAAATAGGTTTCTTCTCTCTTGGGAGTTCATCATTCTGTCTGATGGTTTCAGTTCAGCTTATGTGTCACAGCATGCTATTTTATATAGTCCTTTTGCTACTTTCTCTTTTTTATTGGATGACTAATGCTAGCTGATACAATTAGACATGATCAAGGGAGTTATGCTGGAGTTCTGAATCTGAAAAGTAACTCTTTCCTGATTTTTTCCCTACATTTTCAAAATATATGTTAACTGAAATACAGGGTTGATTTTGTATGCACGTGGGTTTCTATGTGATATCTCAGGGGCGGAGAGGACTAATACATGTCACCAACAGTACAATAATATGTGATTATTTCTTTTCCCTGTGACCATTATTTCTGATGTGTCAGACTCATTAGGTTTGCAAATAGTAGAAGCACATTTCTGGGTGTGCCTAAAGGTATCATAGAAACTAGACCTTGGGAACTACACGTGATAGCTAGCAGGTTCACTCTGCACTCTGGTTGTCAGGTCCTAGACTCTACCATGCCCTTCTACCAAGAGGTTCCTGCACTACAGCCAGCGAATTCCTTTTATCAATGGACAGTTTAAACTGAGCACCACTGAGGCAGTGTGTTTATGTTTATGAACTCACTGACTATTCCTAGACTATCCTCTGTCATTCAACCAATTGATTCTTGTATTGGATAAATTTGATAAAATGGTCATTTTTGCATTTCCTGTTATGTTATAAAAATTAACTTTAATACAATTTTTTGTCACCCTGTTTTTAAATAATTGGGCTTTAAGTACTTAAAACATGAACTAAATTAAACTCTGCCTTCTTAAAATTGTGGGTTTTAATACTATGTTTCAGGAACAGCAAAACTTACTAACATAGAACATTAGTACCAAAGTAGTGAAATTATTGCTGTGGCTGTACCTGACCACATGGCATATAAACCTTGGAAAAACATCCTCAGGGGGAATTTGGAAATGATGGGAGATGTGACCTGGAGGAAGCTGCCAGGCCCTACTCTGATATGCCGACGAGTGTGCATTCTAATCTGTTAGACATTTATTAATCCATTACCCAGCCTGACATATCAGGGATATTAATTATAGGCAGTAAGCAGAGCTTGATGGGTAGTTCTAGCTAGAGATCAGAAGTTAAGAATGCTGACAGTAAAAGTTGGACTCAGGAGGATTGGGCTGTGAGCACAGACTCCACTGGACTACAGGCCATGTGTGTTACACTCTGCAGAAAATTTTTCTATGTTTTTCTCATATCTACAGGAAACAGATTAAGGATGGTAGACTAATGGTATGGGAAAAAATTTAAAGATGGATTAACATTTAGGTTGTTGCATGGGTAGTACTGATTATGTTTAGCCAGATATATAATGAAAATCCATGGCAAAAGAGAGAGCAGAAAAATTTGAAAGACTTAAACTCTTCCCTGGAAGAAACTACAAGGTAAAGTTTTGGAGAAAGGAACTGTGGTGGCTACAGATTAGTAGTATGGAGAAAAGAAGTACGTTGTATGCAAGCAACAAAAAAAGATACTGCAAGGCCATCCGAATAACAGAAGGACCACACAGACAAAGGGCTCAAGGGTGTAGATGTCGAAGCCTTTCATGTGAGAAGAATACTGGGGATGCTGGAAAGGACTTCCTAGGAAATTGGTTCCCCAGGATTAATTTCACTGTTCTGAACGATCAGGCTGTGAGAGGATGATGTAACCTTGGTTCAACAGAGCGCAGCTATTCCTGCCACTGGTAGCCACTTTGGCACTGCTCTTGTAATGCTGGCTCAGCTGGCTTGCAGAATGCAAGAGCTGCGGGGCGAGAAAGGCTTCTCACCAGATTTAAAAGGAAGACAGTGAAGGCTGGGCAAAAGACTCTAACTTTAAGTGCATGAAGATGTGCAAGTGAAGCCAAATGTGTAGTAAGACACCGAGAAGTCAGAGATACTGGGAACTGGAAGGTCTGCTGAGCAAACCTGGGAACCATGAGTGGAGCCTGCCTCCCCTCCTCAGTGCAGACTGTAATGGGACAGCCTTAAAATGGGGAAGCCCAAACCCTCACCAACACATTTTACCACCAAGTGTCCCACAAGCAAGATATATGCCTACTGAACTTAATGACTACTCTACTTAGTCTCTGTGTGGTTTTTATCTAATTCCTTTCTATCCCTTTAGTCCTTCTTTTAGAAGTGTGACATATTTACTCTGTGACATTGTAGCTTGAGATTTTATAACTTGCTTTTGACTTTTACATATATAATAGATTTGGAGTACTCAAGAATTCTGAAACTGTTGAGACTCTGCTGAAGAATTACTATATCTCTAGTTGTATGCAGCATAGTTGCAGTATGTTAGCCAGGTGTATGAACTTGCTGTTGTATTGATGTGGAGGGGAATTTTGATTTAAAACAGGGTGTTTGGGTATTAATTTGACAAGGAATGGACCATAACTATTAATCTTGATGTATAAATTTTATTGTATTGAAAAATGTCTTGTAGATTAGGAAAGCATGCTTCTGGGTGGGTCTGAAGCACTTATGGAAGCCTGAACTTGTGTGCTGTAGACAGGCTCAGCTGATTTCTTGCCAGCACAGTTTCTGCACCCTGCTTCCCAGCTGCCATAGGTCAGCAGCTTTCCTCTGCTGTACCTTCCTACCTTGATGTTTCTTCCCTGAAGTCCACTGAGGATGGATGGAACTCCTTAAAATATGCAATAACAAACTTTTTGTCTTTTAATTTGTGAGCTCTGGGTTTGTATCTCAATGCAAAGAAGGCTGACTGTTAAACTGTCAGGTTTCAGGGTCAAAGGAAACAATTGATTGAATGCAGTCCCATACCTTAAGTGTACTTTTGCATTTAGAATATGATATCCTGTCCTTGAACAACCTATGTGTTATGTCTGGGAAGAATCAGGAAAGAGTAATGAATTACTGACGGTCCTATTTTTTATTTAACAACATTTTACAAGGAAATCTTGATTGCTGTATATAAGCTTTACACACTAGCAGAATCTCGAGGTATAAAATAAAAGCCTGTCAAACATATTCTGGTTTATTTTCAAGAATTATGTTTATTCATACATCACTACAAAATAAAAATTCAACATGAGTGCTATATCAATAAATACAATAAGTATTCAGTGGATTCTTGTAGGCAAACCAGGATGTGTGTTTCATCCTGACTGTCCACCATTCTATGGCAACACTTTTGCCAAGGAGCAAGGGTGAACAAAGAAAATACATACAGTGCCTAGTTTACTATGGTTAGACTTAAGATGTTTTTAGTTTAATAAGTTCTCATAAGCTGGAGCCACTGGTAATGATTGTCCCATTAGGTGGGAGAAGCATAATAGCCCCAACAACCAAATGGAACTGTCCCATACTACTTGATGAAAAAAACAGTGCAGGTACCACTTGTGGTTCAGAGCTACCAGCAGTGAGACATACAAAATGCAGGCCCATTGTGAATGTGTTAAAATGATATGAAGGAAATATGCATTAGGAAGAAACTATATGTTGAAGACAAGGACAGAAGGAGACCCAAGTTGGTTGCCAAGGAACATGCCTTTTTTAGAGATTTTAAGGTAGAAAACATGAGAACTCACAAGGTGGGTATGATGATGGGACAAAACTATTGTCAACCAGTAAAATTACAAGCATAATTGCTCAAGTAAAAATGATTAAATCAGGATCAAATGGAGAAGCAAGTTACATAGCAAACAGACATAAATACAGAACAGGGGCTTTTCCTGTAGGGCTCTAGTTTAGTGACTCTTCAGGATTTTTAAGGTGATTGATACATATTTAGAGATATTAATCACTGATGTGTAACCCTAGGGAGGCATGTGGGTACACTTGTTTAATCTGTTGTCATGAAGTCCTGCCCATGGCAGGAGTGCCTGTCTCTTCCACAGTTGCAAAGTCTTATCTTCCATACTGGCTCCCTGAGGGCCCAGCCCTGTCTGACTACCCATATTTCTTTTTAATTCAGCTACCTACATTATAATGATATTAGGTATATAAAGAATATTAAACACATTTTATTTATTATAGTTTCAACTCACAATGAGTTTGTGATAAACATCATAAATCAGAGAGCATAGGTAATTGTGTTAAGGATTTACAGGTGCTATGTATGAGGGTTCCTATCTTGTTACATAATCCTGAAAACTATGCTGGGGAAAGGCAGGAGTGTAACTTATTTACTTAGTTGATGACATCTCATTCCAAACAGGATTTGTGGCACCTTGAATAAAAAATGTGTTTTGTATGAGTAGAAAATTACATACCTAAGTAATGAACCTATTTTACCAATATAGATACTCAATGTGAAATAAGAAACGCAGATGGGCTTTTCACATTCTGAAACTCTTTATAATGTTTCACAACTATCTGGAATATTTCTCTGTACCTGTTTCCAAAAAAGTAGACCATGTAGCCAGTTTTAATAAAAATCTTGGTGTAATTTTCTCTAGTAGAAATCTATACATTGTACATTTCTTAAGTTAAGAAAGATGACTCACTCTTCAGCATGTACTTGCATTTTTGTATTTATTCCCTCATACTCTGGCTTGCTTCACAAAGTTTTGATGAAACCATGTGCACTCACATAATTTCCATAGCACTTGGCAGATTACCAAGGCTGCAGTGCCAGCAGCAGCACAAAGACCTGCTTATTTATTTAAGTGCTTATTCAGGTGCAGAAAGAGACATCATGATTGCTTATTCAGAACAGGAATATAAACATGGTGATAAGTCCAGAATCTTGTCCATATTATTACTGAATTCATTCCTTTACTTAATGTGCACTACATCCACATAATACAGTACATAAAATATATTCGCTTTATCAGCTCACTAGAACCATATCCAAACTGATTTTTTTCTAATGGAACAATCAGAAAAGTGAGCCAGGGTAAACATAGTAATGTTTTAGTAATTTATAGTAATTCTTGCTCCATTAAAAACTTAGATGGAATGGAGTGCCCATCTCGGACAGGTGTAGACAAAGGAAGGGGTGTAGAAAGGAAGAATCATGATGTGTGTGTATAGACAGTACAGTGGGGATAGATAATGCTGTGCTTCTACATAATCCTATGAGAGGCAAGATTTGCTTTGATGGTGGTTGGACAGGATATTATGTCAGCTTTTAGTACTATGGACAACTACTAGGAAAATAACAAGGTAGAAAGCATTAATTATTGAATCTTTGATGTAATTCAGGTATAAAAAATAAGATATGCAAGCAGCTACACTCTCTTTACTGATAAGTCATATGCTATAATAATGTCTGTAAGTATAATATCATGTATGCATGTTCTATGATACCAAAACATTATGAAAACAGTTTGCAATGTATTAATTTATCAAATCCATCTTGTCAAGGTATCTTAAAACTGTCTCATTGATATTTGTACTTCAATAAAACAAAAATTAAAAAATAAATAAATAAATACCCATCTCTAACAAAACTAAACAAAAAGGGGGATCTAAATGAGGGATCATTTTGTAGTGCAATATATATTTATACATAATCAGATAGACATGCAGCTATTTAGTTCATTAAGAAGAAAGATTTGTACTGTTAATAGTGTTTAGACAAGATATGATATCTGCATCTTGTACTCTGAATAAATACTACAAAGACATATGCAGTGTATCAATTATTGTAACTGTCTTACTATCCTGTTTTAGAGCTGTCTCATTGCTATTTCCTTCTCAATAAAATTAATTTTAAAAAGTAAAAAAAGAAAAAAACCAAAAAAGAAAATTAGAACCCATCTGTTTTTCTAAAAAATTTAATCAATTAGGCTTTTATAAACTGGTGTATGGTGCGCTTTGGTATTTGCTTCTACTATTATCCTAGAATACTTTAAGTTAATTGATTATTCTTTCTTTCTTTCTTTCTTTCTTTCTTTCTTTCTTTCTTTCTTTCCTTCTGTCTTCTTCCTTCCTTCCTTCCTTCCTTCCTTTCTTCCTTCCTTCCTTCCTTCCTTCTTTCTTCCTTTCTCTCTTCCTGTGGTTCTGGGGAATGAACCCAAGCACACTCTACCACTGAGCTATAGCCCCACCTCACCTCCCTTTTGAGACAAGGTCATGATTTATAGTTCAGGCTGGCCTTGAACTTATTATGTAGCCCAGGATGGACTGGCTCAGCCTTCAGAGTGCTGGGATTACAGGATTACAGGCATGTACAGCCATGCTTGGCTCCCAATCCTTTAAAAAAAACTCTTATTTTGAGACTGGGTCTTACTGCACGAAGTACCAAGGCTTGTTAATGGCTCCCAGGGAAATGCTTTCCAGGCTCTTTGTGTCCTGAACAAAAACTAGGACAAGACAGAAAAAGTGATGGGGATGAGGCAGGAGCAGGCCTCCCTGTTCCCTACCCCCAACTGGCTGGGGAAGTGGGCACATGTGTCAATCGCAAAGTCCCAGGATGCAATGAAGCCCTGCATGTGGATCCAATCAGAGAGCGCTGGCTTCCATTCTCCTGGCGAGGACCAGAGCAAATTTTCCAAGGAAAGCCTAGAGCTGACTGCAGCATGAAGGGGAGGGGGGAGGGGGGAGGAGGAGGAGAAGGAGGAGGAGGAGGAGGCACGGAAGGACCCTCGCCAGCGAGCTCCAGGCGGGTGTGTTTTCTCTTCCTCAGTATTCTCAGAGGAAGAGTCTACTTTTTCCTACTTTTACTTGGCCCAAGCTTGCTTTGCAGGGCTGGAGAGATAGTTCAGTGGTCTAAGTGCCTGCCTGGCAAGTGCAGGAAGCTGGGTTTGATCTCTGTACCGCATGCCATGTAGGTCCTGCTCTGGGCGCTGGGGAGGCTGAGAAACAGAAGGCTCTGTACCAAATACAGAAATTAAGAAAAACAAGACTTGCTTTGCAGAACACGTTTTTCTTTCCTATCTTTAATAAACATAAAATCTTGCTACCAAAAAAAAAAAAAACCTAGATGGAAAATCCCACATCAGTTTTGTTTTGACCATTTCCCAAAGCCCTGCAACCAAAGTGTTCTTTTTTACAGGGATATATTTAGAGAAGTAAAGTGCACCACTCCTAAAAGGGCCTGCTCACATTTTATCTTGCATTACCTTAGAATGTGGCTTTTTTGCAAATTGTAATGAAGTTACTAAATAAGATGAGGTCACACTAGAGCGGGTTGGATGCTATAGCATAGTTGCAGGACAGTGGTGGAGAACTTGTGACACGAGGGTCGCAGCGGACGTGCAGAGTCCTCTCTTTTAGCACATGAGCTAAGTCACTCCAGCAGCTGAGCTTGGTTGTGTTTTGAAACCAAATGCTCAGTATTCTGGTTCAGTTATAGTGTTGGCATTTTGGGTTGCAGTTCGGGCTCTTGGTCTCCAAATGGGTTGCCGTGACTGACAGAGAATGTCCACCTGAAGCCTCACATGCTGAGGTACGGCTTTGGGCAGCGGCTGGCTCGCGGAAGCTCTAGAGCTGACCTTCTGTCAGCAGGCTGGGCGCAGGCACGTCACTGAGTGTGTGACCTGAAGTCTGTGTCATAGTCTCTGCTTTCGGTCGTCGTGATGTGAGCAGCGATTCTCCTCCAGGCCCTCCCTCCACGTGGTCTCTGCTTTGAAGCCAAGCAGCCATGGCTGCAGTACGCTTGAGCAAACTTCTCCTCCTGTTAGTGTGAGGATCAGGTGTTTCGTGCCAGTGATGAGTACGTGACTCAGAATTCAACATCACAAGTCTTCTGTGACGAGGAGACAGTGGTCGGTGGAGAGGCAAGGACAATGCCCAGACACAGGCAGAGTGTGGGGTCATCCTCCTCATCCAGTGGGATATCTATAGCTCTGAGATGACAGAAGAAAACAGGAAGGCTCTCCTCAGGGATATAGAGGGAGCACAGCCTTGCCAACACTGATTTCTAGCCCCTACAACTCTGTAAAACAAATTATAGTTGTTTTAAGACATTCAGTTTATAAAACTTTGTTAGAGTACTTCTAGTAATCTAATACAGGGATAAGATTTTTGAAATAAAAAAGATACACTACTACCAGGGAGATAGCTCAGTGGCATAAGTGTCTGGCTAGCAAGTGAAAGGCCTGAGTTCGGTCCCTAGTGTACACACACACACACACACACACACACACACACAGCCTACTTACAAATAAGAAATGTTTCCTGAATTTAGTTTTAAATCACTTCTTTTTATGTTGAAAGCTCACATTTCCATAACTGTTATTAAAGTATATTATTATAAAACTCGTATTAGTTACTGTTAATCTTTTAATGTGAGCAATTTATTTATTTTTATATCTTCCATTTTTACTTTTACTGGGAATTCATGACCCTAAAATCATTTCATTCTTGACATCCTCAAATAGTGAAAGTGGAATTGCATATTCTGGGAGTAAAATTGAGCTCATGTGTTCACTGGCATTTTTCTTTAGACTTCATCGTATTCCCCTCATAAATTTTGTTTTTAACAATTTCTCTTCTATAAAATGGGTGATCATACACATATACATAAACAGTTGTGTTACATAATTTCTATTTACAAATATTTTCCTTTCTTTTTAATGATTATGCAAGACAAATTTAAGATTTTTACCTTTTAATAAATTTTTTTAAATTACATGTTTCTTATAGAAATCTATGCTTATGTACAACCATATACAGAAAAATATTTCTGTATGTGTAGCAAGTCATATCTAACTTGATGAAAGTTTTACTATTAAAAATGTTTAAAAATTATGTTCCGCATTCATTCTTTTATATTTACTTTTAAGTAACCCTTGGATTCAGATTTGCACAATATTTGGTCAAGATCTAAGTGAGCTTCATTCAGTTATTATTTCTTTCATTTAATTGAGTGGGCATGCAGCCTTTAGTGGAGGGGAAAAATGCACATTCATCCAGAATTCTGGCACTAATTAGAGACACTAACAACAGAGCTCTGGAAATGCACCTGAGCCACATGTGTGGCCTTGGACAGCAGTCTTCTATAAAAAAACAATTATAGAATTAATTCCTAACCAAACAATAGGCATCTGGCCACCATGAAAAGAAGTTCCAGAAAATTACAGTAATAAAGCAATTGTTTCATGGTGCATCTTCTGTCTGGTTATAGTTTCACTCGATGTTCGTGGCGAGCAGTAATTGATACAGACCACAGAATGTCTGGGAACACCATTACATATTATTATTCTAAAATATAAACCTAATTTTTTTCACAATTATTCTAAAATACAAACCCATTGTTCAGAGTGGTGGTGGCAGACAGTTTTAGAGCCTCTCTTCTGGATGTAGGTCCTCCTTTCTGAGCACACACCACCTCCTATGTCTACAATGATGGCCCCAGCCTAATCCCAAGAGCCTGTGGAAACGTTGCCCTTCAGGGAGAAAGAACTGCCCAGGTGCAGTTACATTAAAAATCTTGAATAAAGAGAGCATCTTGGGTAATTCAGATAAGTCATTAATATTGGTTCTTACAATCAAAGTCTCTTTATAGTGTGTGGTCAGAGAGGGGGAAGTGTGATTATGGAACCAGAACGCCTGAAATACAACGCACCCTTCTGAGCATCAGAGCTGCAGGAAACGGAGCCAGGAGCCAGAACTATCGGAGATATATATATATATATATATATATATATATATATATATATATATATATATATATATATAGAGAGAGAGAGAGAGAGAGAGAGAGAGAGAGAGAGAAGATATTTAGGGCCAGCCAGATAGCTCAGCAGACTAAAGTGCCTGATTAGAGAGAATGCAGTAGCTAGGATTCAATCCCCAGAGCACTGTCCCGCCCTGACAGTGTGCCATACTGAGAGGGTGACTGAGACTGGGCGTGGTAACACACCTGTAATCCAGCACTTGGGAAGCTGAAAACAGGAGAATCACTAAGAGTCCAATCTGGGTAATAAAACTTTGTAGACCCTGTTCTAGATACATAAAAAAGAAGATAATCATAAACTTTGTACTTAAAAGTAAATTGTGGTTGCAAATACTGCTGGTACCCCATTCCTGAAAAATTGACTTTGAGTCCTTTGTAAAAGCCCCTTGCAGTGAGATTTCAAAACATTTGGTCCCTTTGGAAATTTTCGAAGAAGTAAAATCTAATGACCTGGACTGCAGTGCACCTCACTTCTGGCCTGAGTAGCTAATAAGGAACATATGAAGATGCAATTTCAATAGTTTGAATCAAAAGCATCGGTGTGGAGGCCTCCGCCCACTACCACCCATACCAGGTGCAGCTAGTCAAACCTGTCCTGGCCACACCACACTCTGTGTCCCCTGTAACCAGAACCTATTCTATTACCAAGTATTTTTCAGTAAGGAATTCCCAGAAAACAACAGTCTTGTTCTGGTCTTAGGAAAGTGGTATGCTTCCCCAAATAACTAATAAGCAGCTCTTCCATATGGATATAGCCTGAGGGACTATGTCTTTTAGCTCCTGTCAAGTTCCAACCACCACAATGAGACACTGAACATGGAATGGGACACAGTCCTAGCAGTTGGGTAGGGCCTGACCCCAGTGTCATTACCTTTCTCTGGAATCAGTGCTCAACAATATACAGGCACAGAGGTCGGCTCTCTTGCCCCCCGCTGTGTGTGACTCCATTTTATGGGTACCAACCATGGACATCATATGCTAGAAATTAAAATTTCTTCCATTGTCCTTGGTTCTATCTACATTTCATAGATGTTAACATCATCCTAGAGCAGCTTAGAGAAAGTGCAAATGCATTCAATAAAAGATTAATATGCTTTGTTATTTTAATTACAAATTCTTTTAAAAGATCAAAATTAAAACTCAAAAGGTTTTGTAGTTTTTATATGAATTCAAATTTTGAAAGACTATAGTTTATTGGAGGAAAATCTAAATAAAGAAGCAGATATAAGGGTTGTCTACTTTCTGTCTCCCAGAGTCCATCAGATTTCAGAATATTTGAATATTTGATCAACTAATTTGTTCTAATTTTTCTACAGTGACATTGTACAAATAGTATTTCTAAATTTTACTCATAGTTTCTTCAAGGTTAATTGATACAGGTTATCCTAATTATTCAATAATATTCAATTTTCAAACATTAAATAAAAATAATTGTACAAAAGGTTGCAAGCAGAAAGACTTTCTAATATATAACTACAAGCAAGAAGAACTGAGTATTTCACAAAACAAATTGTGCATATAATTTAATTTGAAAAATCTGTTGTGCAATTTGGAGTATATATATTTGATGGAGGTTCTATTATTATAATAAACTGAATTATTACAAAATTGAGATTAGCTCAGATACCATGGATATAAATTCCTTAAAATATTTAGATGGAGTATAAATATTGAAAGTTCAATTTCTTGTACATTAATTTTAAAAACACAGTTCAAAGAAAAGCTGTCTGATTACAAAAAGATACCACCTGTGAAAATGTCAATTCTGAAATAAATTTTATATGAAGAGAATTATAGTTGAACATAGCCTCCATTTGTAGAATACTTTTGTACCTATAGGAGAAAGTATTTCCTCAGTTAAACATATATGACTAACAGAGAATTGGACTGAAGAAAAGACTAAAAAGGCTAATTAGTTAATAAGGAATGTCAATTTAAGATTAGAAACCCAGCTATCCCCCTACTGGGAATTGTCCCAGAGGAACTGAAAGCTTTATATCATAGTGATATATGTGCACATATGTTTATAGCAACACCATTTGTTATAGCTAAATCTTGGAAACAACCATGATGACCCTCACATGAGGAATGGATGAAAAAGAAGTGTATTTTTATACAATGGAGTATTACTCAGGTACAAAGAATGACAAACTTGAAGTCTTTATATTTAAGTGGATGCCACTTGAAGATATACTCAAGTGAAATATACAAGACCCCATGTGTAAATATCATATAGTCTCCCTAGTGTAATAACTCAAAAGAAGAAATAAAAGTAAAAAGGTATAACCCAATTAAAAGAAAATGAGAACTTGAGGATTAGACAATGAAGAGAGAGCAAGGAGAAAAGCTAGGATACATGACAGGGACAAAGTCATACATTTATATTCCCAAGATGGTTAAGGCAATGATCCTGAGAATCTTCAACAGGTTTTTGAAACTAGCAGTTAATTGGTAGGATTCTCACCCAGACTAACTATATATGCTGATACCTATGAACTAAGCAACTGCACTGAAGATAGCAATATGTAATAGTAGGGTCATGCTTTAAATGCCTGCCATTCTGGTCTTCTAAATATGTACTGCTTGGCATGTCATAACAATTACTACCATACTGTCTCTCAAATGTTGGTTTAAAAAAAGAAGGTAATAGATGAAAACAAGAGACAAGAAAAAAAAAAAAAAGTCATAGCACTAGTCTGCTACAATGCTGTATATGGTTAGATTTCTAAATTTCCAGGAAAAAGAGCAATATAAAGACCATATGCAATAAGAGTAATTATTCTCCATTTGTTCAACTTTCATATTCAGATAAGCTGGAAAAATATTGCCCTTAATCTATGATATATATTATTTTATTTTTAGAAACTCTTTTTGTATATAAAAAGAATTTTCAAATACTATTTGAAGGGATAAATAATACTGGAAAGCCAATTAATCTTACAACTAAATATTTCAAAACATTAATTTATTTTAATTTTTTGGAACTTTCATGTCCACGTTCTAGTGATGTGAATGAACTAGCTAGCATGTTCTTCTGGACAGTAGGACACAGTGATTTCTTTGCTCCTCCCAGCTGGGATTATCTTCTTTTCCTCTTTCACTGATCTCAGAAACATTCTCCATAAATCTCCCATTCCTGCTCTCAGACTCTGACACATCAAATACTTTACATTCAGGTCACCTAGTATTAATGTGCCATGTACTTGAATTCTGAAAATGATAAAGATACTAACTTTAGGCAGCTTCTTCTTTGTACCTACCAGAGAGTACATTATATTTTGACTTAGAAGAAGAAGGAGAAATGAAGAGAATAGTATAAGCCACAAGGATAATGTGCTCTTTTTCTTTAGGCATGAAATGATTATTCACTTCCTTTGTAATCTGTCTTCATTCATTCTTTTCTTACTCTCTTTATTTTAGCTGTCCTTCCTTTCTGCTGCCTCTAAGTGCTTACGAGCTGCCAGGCAGTAATTGTAATTTAGTTATTAATAGCATTTCCAAACTCTCCTCCAGTAAATCTGATGTATGTGATATTCAATTTTAAATAAAAACCAGATAAGTTATGCTATAAACACAAGCTTAGAATAGTCTAAGTACAACTAAACAAGCTGATGCAAATAAGTACAACTGTTGGCTGGAAGCCATACAGGAAACTCGCAAACACACTCCCACTGACTGGCAGTCAATCCCTGTATAGGAATCATATCCTGTCTTCATAAAACCAGCAGAAAATTCAACACAGCATTGTGCTTATACTTCAGTGAAGCAAATTCTTGGTTTGTAATATTGCTATATGTGTCATCTTTCCTGCTAGTACTGTTCAAGAATTAGGATCTTATTTACTTCTGAATCATAGGGAATAGGCACAAAATAAGCCCACAGTAAGCAATAACTGAATAGAAAAGCTCCAAATGCAGTCGTGCCTATGAAATCTCATATGACAAATACTGCAGATGCTTGAAGACTGCAGGGAATTACTTGCTTCATTGTTACATGTCTGCTGCAAACCATATGCCATGGGAAAGCCCTGTTTGTCTCATTAGTATCATCTCAGCATTACTGAACAGTGTTTATCAACTTACACTTATTTTCAGAAGGACCAAAATCACATCCAAGATTCAAATATTTCTTTCTTTTTTATGCATATTTGGTACAGGGACACACTGCACAGTTTGGACTCATAATGATCCTCCTATTTTCAGCCTCCCCAGCACTGGGATTACAGGCACATACCCCTACACGTGGACTTGGTGGCTGGCTCAGTGCATCTGGGGATGGGGCCTGCACGGCTTGTGGCACCAGGGATCAAATCCTGGTCCCTGCTTTTGCCTAACTGGGTGCTTAGTTCGCTGAGCTACCTCTCCAGGCCTAAGATTCAAACATTTCTTTAGTATTTTTGTACACATTCAATAACACAGTAGCCTAAAACCTTAAATGTAGCTGAAAATGAAACACTCCAAATATGGCTGAAATATTTATTTTATTTTATTTATTTTATTTTTTTTGTCTTTTTGAGACAGGGTCTCACCATGCAGTTCAGGCTGGCCTTAAGCTCACTTTGTAGCTCAGTCTGGTCTCGAACTCACAACAATCCTCCTTCCTCAGCCTCCCGAATGCTGGGATTACAGGCATGTGCCACCATGCACGGCTAAATATGGCTGAAATATTTAGTCATAAATATTTAGCATATTAGCATATACTGTACCAGAGGACTTCACTTTCAAAATTTATTTACTTATTTATTTATTTATTTAATTTATTTGATACAGAGTCTCACTATGCATCTCAGACTCTTACTGATCCTTCTGTCTCAGCTTCCCCCATGCGAGAATCACAGGTGTGTGCCACCTCACCTAGTTTGGGGGCCAGCATGGTGTCCATGAGGGTTCCGGGTCTGGCACGGCATGTAGTACCGGAGATCAAATCAGGTTGTTGTGCTTGTCAGTCAGGTCCTTAGACCACTGAGCTGTCCCCCAGGCAGAAGACTTCATTTTTAAGCTGGTGTCTCATATACATTTTTAATTGTCTCCATTACCTTCCAAGCTATAGAAATTTGTTTGGCTAGTATGGTACATGCTAATAACCATGATGACCAAGTTCACTGCCACACTCTGTCCTGTAAACTGAGTCCTTTGATCCAAAATAACATTAAAGAGAATTCTGTGAGGTTTTTCATCTTTTATTTATTTATCTGCTTTTTTATTTGTTTATTTATTTAGTACAGGATCTTGCCACATGGCTCAGACTGATAGAGATCCTCGTCTCAGCCTCCCCTGCTCTGAGATTACAGGTGTGCTGTACCACACCCAGTTTCAGTGGCCCACTCTGCTAGGGGCCTGCATAGCATGAGGTAACAGGAATCAAACCTGGGTCCTTGCACTTGCCAGGCAGGCTCTTAGACCACTGAACTATCTCCTGGGACTTGAAAATTCTGTGTTAATGAAACAAACCACAAAGACATGCACACTGAAGTTTGATAAGGCTTTACAGAAAAAGCATACACAGATATCTAGAGTATATGTCAATATGTCACCGGGAATCATTGCCCTTTATGGAGTAGTAAGGATCTGTTTGAATCATGGTACTGCCTGGTAACTTGCTGCCCATTTTACTGCAAGGTGCTTTTGTTAAGGGATCTGCATTTTGCTCTGCTGCTATCAGGTTGTATACTGGCTTTGCAAGAGCCAGCTCAATTGCTGGAAGCAAACCCATGTCAGTGCTGCCACCTCACTATGCATGTTCCCATTTTGCTAACTTGGTAACTGAGGATGGAATCTGGAGGATGTCACCCAGCCTAGGTCCCATATATTTTCTTGCCTACTCTGTCTTATATGCTATATGATTTATGGTACTTGAGATCCACCAAGGAATAATTTTTCCATTCTGTGGCTACTCCTACCAAGCCAGATGTATACACCATCGCCAGAAATATTTTATGCAATTCTAAAATCATTTTTATTGAGGTACTGACCAATCCTCTCATTTATCCATAAACCCACATATATTTTAACCCAAGACTGTTTAATTCCATATAATTTCATGATTAGGGGCTCTCCACACCCATACCTTTCAGGGCTGGTTTACTTTTAGTTTGCATAATAATAAATTCATTTTGGATGATATTTAAAACAATGCATCAATGATTTAAATGTAGAATTTTCTTTCATCCACTAGCTATTTATAATGAATGCTCCACACACAGCAGGTGCATGCTAAGTGACATGTGCCAGCACAACAGTAGTAGATGACACGAAGCTGAAGACACCTACTGCTGTGGCTGACTTGTGCCCTCTGGCCCTGTTCAAGCTTGATACTGACAAGGTTATTTGACACCGAGGCAGCTCCATCTATGAGTAGATGAGTTTGGCAGAAACCGGCTTGTTATGGTCACTTGATGAGTATTTTGGTGTTCATTTTAATAGAGCATAATTTCCTGCAACAAAACCCTAAAGATTCTATCTTATAATCCTACATTTTGATCCAAGGTGATTTTGCCCTTTAGCTATTCCATTCATATGAAGTCTGCTGTGCTGTTTGCAAGAAACTATCAAGGCTACTTGTGTTATAGCAAGCACCTTTTAAAATATCTTTTCCTATTCTGTGTTCAACTAAAAGTTATTGGATTTTCATTTTATTTTTTACCATGAACAATGTTTTCCTGTTAGCATAGGAAATAAAAGACAAAAATGTCCTCCATTGTGGGGAACATACACCATCTGTCAAAGTGATGTAAACTTTTCTGATGTACCAAGTTCCTGCATCTACACAGAGGTTATTTCCCGAGCTCTGGACTACATGCCTATTAATGGGACACCATTAATAGGACACCAAAATACAAGCTTCTTCTTCACTTTGTATGCTTGGTGTAATGCTGGAACAGTGGGTACTTGTGCAGATCATTCCGTCCAGGCTGTCTCATGACACAGGCAGGAAAATAACACAATTGGAGAATAAGTCTATAAACATATATTTTTGTTCATCACTTCTGAATGTTTGCTTTTTCCAGGTCTCTTCATGAGGGACTAAAAGTAATATATTGGAGCTGGGAGATGGCTCAGTAGAATAAGCACTTCCCTGGCAACCACAAGGCCCTGAGTTCAATCTCTGGTTCCAAAAAAAAAAAAAAGTTTAAAAACAATTGTTCTAATAGTGTTTGTGGGCAGGACATCGTGTATGCATCTTGTACAATGAATAACCACTAAGACAACAATATGCAATGTATTAATTATTGAAACTGCCCTACTAATTGGTTTTGAAACTGTCTCATTGCTATTTGTTTCTCAATAGAGTAAAAAATAAAAAAGTAATATATTATCTGAACAGTGTCTGTTGATATGAAGACAAAATCTGTAGGCCATTTTATATACAGCCAGGACTCAGCTGATGGAAGACTCTTGTATTAGATATGAAATTTAAGTAGACACAAAAACCCAATAATCAAAATGAATATGTGTATGTAATATTTTAAATTAAATTAATGCAAAAAATCCACAATGAACAAAGTATCAAAGTGGTTACTAAAGACATTATCATTGATTTTTTTCTTTTGCCCCAAACTCTAATGTGCTAGATCATGGTGCTACTTTTGATATTTTTCTTTAAAATGTTGTTACATTTATCATAGCTCCTGCAATTGATTCAGAATATGGGCATCCTACAAGTTTGACACTGTAGGAATTCAAATTTTCAGATTATATATGTTTGACTGGTAACAGCCACATAATTCTGACATGTGAAACACCTCTAATCTCAAGCATTTCACAAGGGACACTAAGTTGTCTGCCTGGTTGCATTTCTTTTACTTTACTATCATCTTGCAGAATTTTTCTGTTTTCATGTGGTTGGTACTATAACAGTGATTAAATAGGGGATAGCATGGGATTGTCTTCTTTGCAAATCTTCTATGACATTAAGCAACTTTTATGAAAATTTTCTTGGTTTATTTTCTTTTCTTTTTAATTAATTTTATTCAGAAACATAGCAAAAAGACAGTTTCAAAACAGTTACAACAATTAATACATTGCACATTGTTGTCTTCATAGTGGTTATTCATAGTATAAGATGTAGACATGATATCTGTTCCAAACACTATTAGCACAAATCTTTCTTCTCATTGAATTAGGAGAAAGTAGCTCTATATCTATCCTAACTATTTTGTATACAAAGATACAAAATGGTGCTTCATTTGAATCCCCTTTTTTGTTTAGCTTTGTCAGAGATGGGTATTCTATTGCCATTGCAAATTGGTCAAGCAATGGCCATGGTAATCCACATGGCTGACATTGACAAAGGATCTACAAATTGCAGTACAGGGTTTCGGGTTAAATCCTGAGGGCATTTGACTGACCTTGTCAGATCCAAAAGTTACACTTCTTGTTATAGAGGTCTTGCTTTATCTCAGTCTTAACCACCGGTAGAAAAGTATAAAAATGAGGTATAAAAAGTGAAGCTATATTAATACGCTGAGCTTTAAAGGCTCCAGTCAACAACTTCTGACATCGCCAGTCATATGGAAAACACACTACTATTATAAACTCCTGGACTATATTGGATCATTTTGCTGAATTCATGAACCTACGATATTTAAATGACAATGGTTTATTTTCATAGTTTCCAGAGATTTCATAGATTTCTACTTAACATTTTTTATTCTAATGACTTATATTTTGCAGGTTAGAATTAAATAAAGCATGAAATTCAGCTTTTGTGTTATCAGTGTGTACTTAAAGAAGAAAATTTCTATTGAGAAAGTCCTATTACTAAGTACTGCATTTAATATCAAATTATTTGTTAATTTAAAAAATATCTATTTATTTATTTATTTGAAAGAGGGTCTCACTACATGGTTTGGACTCGTAGTGATCCTTATGTCTCAGCCTCCCCATACAGGCGTATGCCCCCACCCGGGGTTTCAGTGGCCAGCATAGCATGGGCCCAGCACAGCATGTGGTGCTAGGGATTGAACATAGGCCCTTGCACTTGCAAGGCAGGTGCTTAGTACACTGAGTTATCTCCCCAGGCCATTACCCAAATTCTTCATGCTCCCATGGCAGGCATTGTGATATTTCAAGTCTCCGTAGCAATATTATCTGAATTTCTGTACCCTGTTGTATCCTAAATGTAAGAGTATTTGGATGTACATTTCTTTGAAGAAAGATTTGGAAGTATTACAGCACAAATTTACTTGCCATGGATTTGCCAGTGCTTTCTTTCTAAAGAATTTGTCTCATTTAGTCATTGAATTCTGGAGCTGAAAACTGGCTCAAGTCATAGAACTTTGCTTGAGACTGTGATATTTTCTGGGGTGTGTCAGCATGCATTCAGATTTCCGAATCCACTCCATTCTTGAATGCCTTTGATTTTCACATAGTAAATGGTATTCTTTTCACCTATCAAGATATTTTCCTAGGTCTGCTGTGTGCTATCAGACAAGTACATATTCCTAAGTGAGTCTATTCTCCTTGGCCCTTGACACTGCTGTACTGCCCTCTAGCTTGTATTATTTCTGTGTTATTTATTTCTTGGGATGTTTCAGGTCCCCTGATACTGATGTCAGTTCTGTCTTCTTTCCAATTTTATGAAACTTTCTACCATCATTACTGGTCTTCAGCAGATAGTCAGCACTGACTTTCGCAACAGTGTGAGTGCCTTTGTCACCTTATCACTAGAAAACAGAGTGCCCTCCATCCTAGCTCTTCGAAGCTCTTGCTATTAAGCAGCTTATCCACTGCTGTAGATTAATTTCTTTAAGTGTTTTGATCCTTTCCTTCACCATTCGCCACCCTATGACAGTTGTTACTTCTCAGCTTCTAAAAGCTCACTTAATTCTGTGTTACCATTATTCTCTGCCACTTTTGCTGGTATATATTTCCTGGAACATGGAAGACTGCTCATTGTTGATCCAGCTCAACATCCACTCTGGAGCACACATGTTTCCTGCCAGCGTGTGTTAGCTCAATCTCAGAACCTTCGTTATGTAGCTACTTTCATCCTTCAGGAACCTAATGCACTTCAGCTGCATTACACTATGTCTAACCCTGGGGTTGTAGTCTTTGCCCAGGAATGGAAGCAGACTAGTTCCTCAGAGAGAGGGTTGTATATTATCTTGTGATACAAAGAGCAGCACTGTCCTAAGGCAAGAGAGAAAGTGACCTTTAATATGAAAAAGTGAACCATATATGAAGACTTAGAAAATACCAAGGAAAATATATATATTGCAGTTTTCCAAGTCCATTGACACAATCCTCCTCACCTCAAGTCATGGAGACTTAGAGTTCTACTCCTTCCCCAAAAGAATTCTGACCCTGTCACAGCAGATTTGCTGAAGCTGATATTTCAGTCTTTTCTAGAGCCTTTCAACCCTCATAACTAAGACCTGTATTTTAGCTTCAGCTTTTTATATCTGCTTATGAGAAATGAATTATCTCTATACTCTACCAAGAAAACTAACTGGATTTCACATTTCATTTTAAACTTGTTATTAATCATATATCCTCTCTTTGCCTTTCCTGTAAATTGATGTCATTCAGTAGCAGTCATTTAATTTCATTGTCCTATATTTGCTGCTATTTTTAGGAGTACCTCGAACATACCTGTTGTTGTACTAATCAGAAACTTGCTTTCTATTGGCATGTTATTTAGTTCATTATTTGTGAATGACAGCACATAAGAGGATACTATATTTCATCAACTGTAATGGGGTACACATTGCCAGAAGGCTGGCAAGTGATCAAGCTCTAAATTTCCATTTAGAATCTGTTTTCTTAGACCCCCAATTGCTTGAATTCATGGTTTTATGCTAAGTATTATTTCTTACAAGCAGAATCTGAGACAAAGATTAGAATGTTAAAGTTTACTTTGTTTGATATTAATACTTGTGAAGGAGTAAGACATTCAGAAATGAACAAAGGAAAAACTACAACTATAAAGCTGGTGTTGAAAAGTTTATTCAATCCCATGAAGACCTCTAAAACTGAAGTGGGTCATAGTTGTCTCCAAATGACACAAAAGACCCAATTCTTTGATTTCAAACAAGAATCAGCCAAGCTGTGAGTTCCCCAGAGAAGAGCACACACTTGAGTGAGGCAGAGTTTTTCACAATAGAATCAGTTACAGATCCTGGCAACTCTTCTTTATTTCTTTTATAATGTAACACAAACAGAAATTAATATGGAAAATATAAAAGTCACTGTTCTTACTGAAATAAAAAATTAAGCTTCCATAACAAAGAAAGTAGATAATAATAATAGTTAATATAATTTGTATCACAATCTTTTAAAAAGGCTAGACTATTACTCAGAGTATAAGTCATAAATGGAAAAAAATATCCTTTAAAGAAAAACAGAGGATAAAATTTTCTTTCCAATGAATAAAGAGAAAGTAGTAGTATAAATAACTCTTAGGTATGTAGGGAGATATTTTCCTGGAGAGGCGAGAACCCACTATAAATAACTTGGTAAAAATTTTTTATAAGAGAGGCAATCTCTGTATCTATTTTATAATTGCAAATCTATCTCCAGGTGCTAAATGTATTTCCGGGACTATATCTTAAGCTGCATGTTAAAAGCACATAAAATTTAACTAAAAGATAAAAATTAAAAATTTACTACAAGAAAAATCACGTTTATTTTTTTTTCATTTATTTTTATTTTATTAAAATGCAAATGTCAATCAGACAGTTTCAAAACACCTTAACCATACAGAGTCGATGAATTAATACATTGCAAACTGTTTTCATAACGTTTTGGTATTGTACAAGGTGCATACATGATATTATATTTACAGGTTTTTTTATAGCTGAATTATATCAAAAATTCAATAATTATT